>OOFC01027226.1:0-13247 GCA_900323345.1 Pseudochromis fuscus | reverse complement strand
TGATCAGTGTCAAAAATAAGTTGTTCAACCCTTTTTTCGAGTGGAGTTATTTATTTTATTGATGCTGCTGAGCTAACCGCGAGCTAACCGTGAGTTAATTTTGAGCTGCTGAGCTAACCGCGAGCTAGCCGCGAGCTTGTTGTTTAGCAGCAGTAGTTGATGAATAATGCCGTCGCCTTGCTGAGACAACAATGGCAACAACTTTTACAATTTCAGATATTTTGGGGTGTCAGAAGAGAACTGGATGTCCACCCTTCTCACTGCTGCTATCCAAGCTAGCCGTCTTCGTTTTGTCAGTTCTGACATTTGGGCTCCCTCATGTTGCCTCCAGGTTGGAAAACCATAAAACGATACCCGATGGTGTTGCTTGTTACCCTGCCGATTGTGCAACCTAACATTACAACCATCGACACAACAGGTTCGAACCATTGCTGGTGTTTTTAGATGTTTTATGAAGTGCCCCCCAACCTACTCCACTGTTGTTTACGAGCGCCTGGCCTAGCAAAATGGTGCTTCATCCCATAAGTCTTTGCTGCGTGATGTCACGCTCCAAAGCTCTATACAACTTGGGTTTCATAAAACTGATGAAAGCCACAAATGTGCATGTACCGACTTATCCATCTCACACTACACATGCCCTCCAGCCGGCAGACAAAACACTGTTCAAAAGGTTGAAAAACAAAGGTACGAGGAGGAGAGGAGCTCTTCTCCCTGTTTCATGAGGGTGTGTAGAAGACAACAACTGTTGAAAATGCCCAGGCTGGATTCAGGGGCAGAGGGATGTTCCCTGTTAACAGGAACATAATCCCAGAAGAGGGCAGACAGGACTGAGTCCTTGGTAGTGGATACACCACTCGACTCAATCCTCACTGACAGTTGCTGAAGAAGTGGAGATCACAAATGACATCACATCTCAGGACCATCAGGAGATGTCCTCGTTCTTTGTCTTCACTCCTGTGGAAGACACTTCAAACTGTCAGGAGGACGATGAACAACTTCTGGATCTTCTACAGAGGTCAGCACAAGACCTGTTACCTTCAGTGACCTGATACCCAGTCCAAATCCAGAAAGGAAAACAGAGGCAGGCACAGACCACATCAACTATACAATCACCAAAAAGAGTGAAAAACATCAAAGGGAATAGAGAGTAAAGGAAAAAGAGGAGAAAGCAACAGCAGTAAATGCCTCAGCACAGCCTGCAAGAGAGAGTATGGTGACCCCAATGACCCCCAGACCATGGAGGACTGGGTGCGGTGTAGTCAGTCCCAGTTCCCTCGGATAACAGATCCCACACGACTTCAGCCTGATTAAGTGTGTGGAACAATTTGGTGGTTCTGTGCCAGCCCACTACCCTTTTCCACCAAACAAGAACTGGTGCTCGGTCCATGCTGGTGGCAGAGCTGGTGGTTAGTTGGTTCAGATCCTGTTTCTCCAATGAACCGGTTTGTTTTTCCACTGGCAAGGAGCCAAGTTGGGGCTGCGTCACTGTAAAAGGTCAGTACATCACTGCATAGGGAGCCGGTTCCTCAACAACTGGCCGCTAGCAAGCTAGCTGCTGTTAACAAACTACTGTTTCCCTGTTACTATCAGTCCATGAAAAACATATTTTTTCAGCGGATATTCTAGTTACAACATGATTGAGTTAACAAAGCAGTGTTGCATTGCTACGTGTGGTATTTATTCAGTTTTGGGAAATCACAATGTCCTTACTGTTCGCATATGACAGAGCACCACCCTCACTGTAATAATGCTTAAATGTAGGAGTTCGTCGTCTGCATACAAGTCCTGTTCCTGGTTTTACAGTCTACACTGAGATCCAGAGACAAAACATCCAACTGTTAGTGGCTACCCTATTTTCATTACCCTACTCTTCTACTATCGTTTGTTGTGTTTCCACCGTCGCTCCTCCAGCTCCTGGTGTAGTCATTGCTTAGTCGGTGCTGAGCTCTGGTCCAGCAAGGAAGTGGGGCCTGACTTTGGCCCAGTTTTAGCGGCTGGCGCCGGTTCTCACGGCGGTGGAAACACAACAAACTAGGGCTAAGTCAGGAACTGGCCCTGGAACCTGTTTGGTGGAAAAGGGGTATAAGAGGAGACCTGCGGTGGTCAATAAGTTTATGTCCAGCAGTACAAGAGTGAAAACTCAACACATCATCCAGCTTTTGACAAACCACCTCACAGACCTCACAAAGTCTACCTCGGACAAACTGACTGACATAATTTCATAATTTTTCGTTTAATGTGTTTAATAAATATGTTAAGTGCATATACAGGGTGTCCATTTTAGGTTGTTTTAATTAATTGTTTACAAAGCTAGAGTTACCACTTCCCAAAAATGTAGCCAAAACTGGCTATACAGCAAAAAAAGGTTTCCATATTTATAGCGTTATTACAAACTGTTTGTACAGTTACATTACATTACCTGATTTTATGTTAATAAACTATGTTCTAAGTTCATCATCATCGTGGTAATATTATTTTCCATATCACCCAGCCCTACCCAGACGTCTCCCTTGGGAGGTGTTTCGGGCATGTCCTACCGGGAGGCGACCTCGTGGCCGACCCAGGACACGCTGGAGGGATTAAATCTCTCAGCTGGCCTGGGAGTGCCTCGGGATCACAACACAAGTCCACTGTCTTTTCACAGGTCTCTGTTGAAATATTTATTTTACACATTTAATAAATAGCTAAAACTGCAATGTACCGGTCTCCTCTGTGGTCTCTGCCAAATCTGTGTCTCCTTCCTTCTCCGATGCCTCTATGCTGGTCGTCCCAAGTACAGAGGGTATTACAGTGTCCAGCGGTGTGGGCTCAGGTGAGCCCTTACCCCCACCTGTGGCAGACGGTGCCATCTCCTTTTGGCCTCCCTTCAGATCCAACCACTTCTTTTTCACCTGACAATGTTTACAGCAGTAACAACGTGTTGCCACTCACTTGTTTTTCTTTTAACAGTGATGTCACGACTGTGATCACCAAAGGAAACAGTTTTTCTGGCCTCCACCTCACCCACAACCACCTCTGTTGTGGTCTCTGTGTAATTCCTTCTCCTGTCTTCTCTGCCATGATTGAGCCTAAAAAGCAGTTGATCAGCAGGCTCATAGGTGAAAACATTGATGAGGTACTTTGTACTGACCATTCATGGTAAAATGTTGGTGTGTAGAGGGTGGGATGTGAAATGAATAAAGCCCAAACCCAATAGTCATTTTACAGGACTGTGTGATGTTGGGCGTAAGACGTGGTAGTGAACATAAACACAGGTACCCTTTGAAACCCAGTCCCCCAGCGAATCCCCAGACGTCCTGATCACAGGGAGAGGCTGCCACATATTTACCATTTAACATCTCAGATGTTTGTTGCATAACTTGTTACTTGTTATTTTATTCAAATAAAAACATAATTCTCTGTCTACTTGTGCAATATCCAGAAACTCCTGCTCCTGAAAGATTCATAAAGCTTGTTCAGATTCACTGTGATATGGAAAATGGATCTTTATCAAACCAACCTGTGATCACCAGTGTTTGCAAAACATTTGTACTGGAAGATAACTAAAATGAAGTAAACTGTCAAACAGTTCATATTATACTACACTGAGGTTTCTAATCTGCTGTACTGTTTTGTTTTTGTTTGTTTTTAATCATTTTGTACTGTGCATACTATTAAAATACATATTATGGCACTTTTTTTTTATCATACTCTGGATGTTTGGGTTTTTTTGTATGGTGTACTGCTCTATCCTGACATTACAGGTTGTGATTCCACAGCAGCCTCACACACACACACACACACACACACACACACACACACACACACCCCTCTGTGTTGAAGATGTCTGTCCCTTTAGGAAACTGAGGTCAGTACTTCTGTTACTTTTAATGTAAAGAGCCAAGTGCAAACCTATGGACTTTAAGAAAAGATGTGAGAGGAAGTTGACCTGCACTGAAACAGATCCACATCCTTGTCCTGTTGCACAGTGAGTGAGATACACAGTTTCCTCTTTTCTACTCTCACTCTCTCAGCTACAGTAGAAATACCATTGCTCACATATGTGCTCTCTTTACAGTTTACAGATACAGCTCCATTATGCAGTAACACTGGTACCGTGGTCCTCCTGTAAACCCGGCCATGCTGCACATTAATTCCAGATCAGACTAGTCTTTGTGTCCTCATTTGCTACACAAGTCCTGCCAGCTGCTGTGTCTTCACTTCACTTCTTCTTACAACTCTTCTTGCTCTCAGTCTCTTGTATTCAGCAGAGGATGTCTCAAGAGGAGGCTGTCTTCATTTTCTCTCAGACTTATTCCAGGCATGGACAGTGAAAGTTCACTCCACTACTGAACTATTGGTCTGCCTTGGAGAACTTTTTTTTCTCCACTGGGATGAACTCAGATGCTCTTAAATACATCACTTCAGTGTCTTCATTATCCTTCTGTACATCAACACGTTCCTGCAGCTCCACCTTTCATTAAACTTTTCTCAAAGTCTTCCAGCACCTCCTCATTTCAGGCTTTCCCACAGTTAATTATGCTCCTTACCTAATGCGAGCTGGGATTTTTTTTCTGCCTTTCCTCCCTTAAAGGACCCAACACTCCTACATGCCTTGGTTCATTGGTGACCCATTTGCAGACGCCCAGATGTTCCTACTAATACAATAACACACATGTCATTTATAAAATATATCATTAGTTCAGTGCTGACAGCTTTCTGTAAACTCTCACATGACATCAAACAAACCAGTGCAGTCAGGACAGTGATCAGTGATCATCATGTGTGTGTTGTTGCAGTAAGGTGTTGTGGTAACATTGTACACACCACACTGTAAATACACAGACACAGTAGTAGTTTTTTTTTTCTTGATTTTAAATGTGAAATTATTAGTAGCATTACAAAAAGACTGAATTTACATGAATAATGCAAAATAACATGAACAACCTGAGTGTAACCATAAAGTTTTTTTTAACATGACATAATCAGATGTTTCATAATTTTGCCAGTTTACTGAATGAAAATGTTAAACACAAGTTAAATGCTGTAAATATCAAATTTGACACAATTTGTGACAATTAACTTTCAAAATGAAGCATTGATTGTGTAATTTGACAAATTATTGTTTGATTTATCTTGTATAATCTCAGAGGTTTTCACAACAAAAGTGTAGAAAAAAACAGCTTTTTATGAGTGTTATTGTTTTTACACATGTCAAAACTTTCCTTACACATCAAAAACCAAATAATTACTCACAGTCTCATGTCAAATTAAAACTACAAATGTTTCAGGTTGTGGAAAGTGGACCCAAAATGCACATGAAAAAGTTTAATAAATAAAAGCTGAAGTGAAAACACAAGCAGGAAGGAGGAAAACAAAACCAAAGTCCATCACAGACAGAACCAAATCCAACAACAGGTAAAAAGACATGACCTCACAGCGGCACAGGAAACACATGGTGTGTTTCCATGACACGTTTTCACAAAATAAAAGTGATATTTCCAAAATTTGGAAAAAATGAAATTGCACATTTAATGTGTTTCCATTTATAGTTGTTTTGGGGAAGAGCTTTGTAGCTCTCCTAAAATCTCATCCCAGGAGAATCTGCTGCAGGAAGATGGACGTCCAGAACATGTTGTGTGTTGGCACCGTTATGATTGTATCTACAGTGGTATCTATATTTACTATTTTTTAAGGCCTGAGCCCAAACCAGGGGCAAGGGTCCTATTGTATCTGTACTGTTTCTTTCTTCTTCTTCTTCTTCTTCTTCTTCTTTCTTTCTTCTCATTGTGTCTCTTTGAGGCTTAATTTGACTCTAAACATGTTTAAAAACTCACCACATTTGGCAGGGACATCAGGCCTGGTGAAAAACTTGATAAAATGGAAACTACAAACTGACAAAGACAAAGGGAAGACGCACAGACTAAACACACCTGGGGAGACGAGACACAGGTAAAAGTAACCAGCAAATAATTAGGGAAACTGAACAAAGGCAGGAAGTACAGATGGAAAGCAGGAAATAAGAAACTGAGAAACACAGAACTGAAATCACATTATAATGACAATAACAACCCACCCTTGTGTATTGTATGTAAGGAACATTTTTTGTGCTTTTATGAGTTTGTTGTTTTCTGTCCTTTTACAGGATGTTTTGGAGCCCGGCTAATGGGGAAGGACAGATTCACTGATTTCTGTATTACTTTCATGTTTTTGTAGATTTTCTCTTTGATCGAAGGCTGATTGATGTGTCTCGATCATACCGTCTGACACACCCTTGTAGTTTTTATGTTTTTAAATGATCTGACTGGTGATTGGTATTTGCTGAAATCCTCTGTATCGTGATGATTATCTTCATCCACAGAGGTTGTTGCTCTCTGAACCCTCCAGTGTAAAGATGACCAGCTGCAGCTCCATCATGTGAACAATATCATCAAAGCTTCTCTGCCATTGAGCTTTAATTTCTTCACAGTACCAATGATACAACAGAGCATCCAGCAACAACACTCCTACATATCTCAAATCCATAGTGACCTCAGACGATGTTCAGAGGAAACCACTGAATGAACAGCTTGCTTCATCAGCTTTGGGCCATTGTTAAAGAGACAGACAGAGATATCTGAACACTGGAGCTCAGTGCTTCCTCCAATGACATGAATGAATTAAAGTGTGTGTGACAGTCATGGGTTCATATCTTTTTATATCTTTTTACATCCCATTGGTGCATTAGTTAAAAAAAATACTGAAAACCCAATAGAAAGAAATCAGCACTGACTGCATTTGTTTCCACTGTTAGCATGTCAGCACTTACCAGCTAACAAGCAGTAACACATAGCATTGCAGATAAAAAACCCAGTCACCAAACAGTGGTCATGTTTGCATCTAAACTACTTTAACCATGGGTCCAATTATAGTTATGTTGGAAAAACAACAACACAAACTCTCTACAGTATTTGGTAAATTATCTCAGATCATCTGCTAAAATCAAATGTAATTATTAAAAGTTTCTGTGCCTGACCAGCCCCGTGCCACTTCCTATCCTCCACTGATCTAGAAGTAATTCACTTGTATGCCAAAGAAAATGAAATGGGGCAAACTTATCTTAGCCTGACAAGGCCTTCCATTAAATAGCATTAAACATTATCAGAAACTCAATAATTTACTTGACTTTCATTTTCACTTATCATTTCTTCTGTCATGGAGAAATTGCACTGCTGTAGACCTCCATGCACTTGCTGTGATCCAGGCTCAGTGTAAGTGAATGCCCATAAATCTTGGTGATATTGCTGTGATTCCCAAAAGTCCCTGCCAAACTGCCAGAAGCTATATTTCACATGCTGCATTTGACTTCCTCTTTGCACCACTTTAGCTTTCCACATTGCCTTTGCCATTAAAGCAAGACAAGACTCTTTGCTAATCAATACTGAACCATCAGGAGTTATAGACTGAGCACCAGCCATCTCATGCTGCTTACTGCTGCCAGCTCTGAGTTGCTCAGTCTCACTTTATGCACTCACTCTGTTTTTTTTTTTTGTTTTTTTTAATATAATTTAAGCATCCATTACAGTGATTCCCCACAAATGGTACACTTGGGCTTATGAAGCAATTTAATCCTTTCCAATCACAGTCACCACCACAGGACTCTCTGGCCTCTGCATACAGCTGCTGCTGGTCATGGTTTACCACCTGGTCAGCCCTGATGTTCTGACCACTGACAGGTGAAGTGAATAACACTGACTATCTGGTTACAGTGACACCTGTCAGTGGATGGGATACAGCAGGCTGCAGGTCAACATGTTGTCCTCACAGCTGAGTCAGAGCATCTCCAACACTGCAGCTTTGTGAGGTGGTCAGGATCCACTAAGAGTGTCCAGGGAGGTAAAACCAGTGAACCAGGGACACTGGCAACTAGGGCTGCAAAGGGGTTGAAACTCTCCAGCAAATTTCTGGAAACTTTCCATGGGAAGTTAAGCTGGGGAATTTTGGAAATTTTCCAAATTGGAAACTTTCTATGGGAATTAATGGAAAATATTGGGAATTTACAGAAATTATTGGAAATTTATGGGAATTAACTGGAAATTGGTGGTAGCTTAAGCAAACTGTATCATATACAAATAACAAAAAAGCCTGTAAAAACACTCATGCAATGGGACAAACAGAAATATAGTTGCTAAACAACTCTGATTGTCTTCAAAATATTTTACAGTTGATGTATAAATTCTTGTCTGGTTTCAGAAAACCATCTTGCAGGAGTGAGAAGAAACAGCATCACATCTGAGGGAGCTATAACAAGCTAAAGCCTCTTAAATGCTCAATAAAATGAAAACTAGCTTACATTTATCACCTAACTTAACAGCTAGCTAGCTACTGTATGAATACATTTTTATTTAATTTTTGCAAGTTAAACAGTAATACCATTATAGAGCAAATATATTTACCCCATAATATTATAAAAAAAAAAAAAACCTACTTGACTTGATATAATCCACAGGATGTGTGGCTTCAACAGTTTTGTGCTTTAGGCTCTAAAGTGGCCTCCAGGGTTTAAGCATCATCTGTGCTGATGTGATGGAGGAGTGCACAGTGCATGCAGGGGGCGTGGCCTCAAGTGATTGAGGAATCTGTTTTAGCCAAGATTATGTTACAATACATTTTCCCAACTATATTTAAGTTCCCTGTTGAGGCCCAACCTTCAATTTTGTACATTTCTGTTTTATTCCCATAAATTCCCATTAAATGAAAAGTTTCCAACTTTGAAAATTCCCAGAATTTTGCAACCTTATTGGCAACCAAGGCATGTGTGGTCCCATCCAACAGCAGAGCTACTACAGCTTCAGGTGATACAGAGGAGTCAGACATGGCATCAGGACTGTTAGAAGGTGAGGTGCTGGAGTCAGTGTGATGCTCAGGACAACGTTTGTCTGGGAAACCTCAGGTTCTGCTGTTCACATGGATGTTACTCTGACATGTAGGATGTACCTAAACAGTGTTGCAGACCAGGTACACCCCTGCATGGACACAATGTTCCCTGATGGCAGTGTCTTCTTTCAGCAGGATGATGCTTTGAGATGATGATGATCTCAGTCCAGTCCAGCATGTGTGGGATGTCCAGGGCTGCTCCACCTCACTGCTGCTGATGTCTGGGTGTGTGATACCACAGCACGGTCTGGGCAGCTAAAGGGGAAAGTAGCATAATGTTGGTCAGATGGTCATAATATTCTGGCTGATTGGTGTGTTTCACTCCTTAAACCTTCACAAAGCTCTGTTGACACATTAGTCTTTCTTAACTTTGACCTTGGTGTGAATCTTTTCCCAAGTAAACTTCTACGTTTTAGGGCTTTACTCAGTGATCAGATGATTTGCAGAATATCATGAGACTTCCATTGGTATGCGAATCTATTTCTTTTCTAAGACCCTTTGACATTTTCAGTGGGCTGATTGAGTCAAAGCCTGGGCTTCTTCCCTTCATTTTAATGAGAACCTTGAACTCTCCTGCTGCCTACTCATCTATCTTCATCCTCACTTGTCGGTTTTTCACATCTCATGCTTGTAAATTATATCTTTTCTTATTGTATTTCATTCTTTTCTTCTTAATATTATTGTTACTATGAATAAATTATGCGACTCATATCCATTCTCACATCCGCCCTTAAACTCCAACTCCACCTCTTCATCTCACTTTTCCTCTCACATCCAGTCCAACACCAGTAATTTATCAAATATTTTAAACCACTCTCCAGAGTCAAGACACAGATTTACCTTCTGGTGGGTTTAGTATTTTTTACTTTTTCTTTTTTCTTGTTTTTTTTAACTTTAGCTCACCTTCTGGTTGGTTGCTGTAAATGACTGTGGATAAACCTCCCTGTAAACTTTCAGTCCTTCCTCTGCAGATCAGAAGCTGCTCTCCTCTCCTTGTTGCTGCTGAAGCTGCTGTGTGGGGACGGTGGTGGACAGCTGGCTGGACGGATGCCAGTTCACATGCCTTGAGCAAGGCACCAACCCTCAGATGCTGCAGTGAGCAGTGGTGATGCCTTCACCCTGGAAGCTCTCGTTGTTACAGGACCACTGTATGTGTGTGTTGGACTGTTTCAGGCCTGTATGTTTGGAACAGTGAAGATTCTTCTTCTTCTTTCATGCAGGGAGTTACAAAGACCTGTCCAATGGCGCATTCACACTGGGACCTACTCGCTTCTCTTCGTGTCAGTTTTGGTGCATTCACATGGGAAAAAAAGTACCTGGATCTTGGTACCTGGTACAACTTTTCGTACCTCCTCTCCTGGTTCCAAAAAAAGTACCTGGTCAGGTCGGAGCAGGTGCTAAAATCTTATTGGTCGGAATCGTCACTGTGTCGTTGCGTCATCACTGCGCTGCACATAATCTCTCCCGGCAAACACGCCATTTTTAAATCTTCGCCGAACCGTGCAGACGTGTTTAAAATAACAAGAAGAGAAATGGCATCAGCTACTAGAAATCCTGCCCCGTGGACGAGGTGCAAACCTTTTTGACATTAGTAGATGAGAACATTCAGCGGGAGCTGGACGGCGCGGTCCGAAATGAAAGGATTTACAAGCAACTCTCGGACCAGATGGCTGCACGTGGCTACCGCAGGACTTTGCAGCAGTGCAGAGATAAATTAAAAAAGTTAAAAAGTTGTTCCTCCATCACTTCTTTCCACATCTGTGTGTCGCATAAAAGATGATGTCACGAATGACGGCCAGGTACACTGAGGAGGGACTATCCTCGGCAATGTGAATGCTACCAAGGGGGGGCAGTCCCAAGAGATCCGAAGCGAAGAGAAGCGAATAGGTCCCAGTGTGAATGAGCCACAAGCTCCTCCAACAAGAACCTCCAGGGTTCAGTTCAGTCCACAGGACAAAGACACAGTAGGTCAGTATGTCAGTGATACTGTGTTATATCATGAGACCAGAGGACGGTTCTCCTCTTGCAGCTGAATCTGTTACTTTTAAAGAAGGTGTGGACACTTTTCAAAGACGTTGGCTGGTTGTTTGTCCCTCTGAGCACAGACCTCTGCAGCCTGATGTAATGTCCTCAGTAGGATGGTTTTCTCATCCCATATATCCAAAGAACAACTGTGGAGTCCTGGGTGGAAGCAACAGAAAGAAACGACCAGTGGTTGTAATCAGATTTGGTTTTAGATTATTTTTTATCCATTGTTGCAGGTGCAGATCTCATGTCTTTGTGCAGGCTCTCTCTGAACTCTGCATGACCTCTCTCCTAATGTTCACCAGGTATGATCACTCTGCTGTTTTACTCTTGAACTGTTTCCTCCCATGGCCCTTCAAAGAGCAGCAGATGCTGGTCTCTGCAGGATCCTGGGTATTTTCTGGTGGATGTAAAATCCTTCTCAGAAGATGCGGGTCCAATCTGACAGCATGAATGTACAAACATTTGTAGCACCTGTACAACAGTATGAGACCTAGGACCTAAGATACTTTGACCATGTGTAGCTTGAACTCCCAACACTTTTCAGCTATATTCAGAACAGAAAACATGGAAATGCTAAAAATCACGAGGTAAAGAGATGTTGCAGTAGCACTGTAGTACTGTTGGAAACTCATCTGTTCAGAGGCTGAGAGTCTGATGGACTAATGTCTAGAACTTTTCAGAAACAATCTCCAGACGTCAGGCAGTCGTCTTAATAACTGGACACGTCCTCTAATTCTCCTGAATATTAGTAGATTTATGTATTTATTTATACTGCAGCATATACAAAAGTAGATACTGTACAGTACATAATGCCTAAAAAAACATTTTACATACAGCTTGTGATTAAAGTCCTGAATCCAGGATTTCTAGTGGGTGTAATACTTCCAAACACAGACGTCCTGCTGGACCCGAATCAGACTCAAACATGTTGACTGAACAGTTACATCACAGTTACACCAGCGTTACATCACTGTGTTTGTTTACACTCACCTGGTGGAAAGTCAGCTTCTGCTTCCTGTCACTCGTCCTGATGTTAGCCTCTCAGAAGAAAGTAGCCGACAGACAGGGCTGGATTACATATCCTATGTAATCCTGCTTTCTAGTTTAAAGCAATTTAATACTGTATTTCATTATGTCCATCCTATATATATTTAGAGTGCTTCCCTCCAGTGATCATTGTTGCTAGGTTACAGAAACCAAGCCTAAACTGCAGCTGTCAACAAAAGACAGCAAAAGACAACCTGACATCCCGACAGACGTTGCCACATCCTCCTGTCAGTCACAGCCAGAATCAGCTTCTCTGCCATTGTTGTCAGTGTTGATAAGGCCCGCCCCTTGTTGATTCTGATTGGTCAGATGGAAAGAATTGACTCTGACGAGCACAGTAGCGAAGTGTTTTGAATAGAAAGGTTCTTCAGAACTCCAGAGTTTGTTGAACTGTTTCACAATCTGAGTTTGACTCCGAGCAGCAGGAACAGCAGCAGCAGCAGTAACAGTAACAGCAGTAGCAGCAGCAGTAACAGCAGCAGTAACAGCAGCAGCTGTAGCAGCAGCAGCAGTAACAGCAATAGCAGTAGTAACAGCAGCAGTAACAGTAACAGCATCAGCAGCAGCAGCAGTAACAGCAATAGCAGTAGTAGTAGCAGCAGTAGTAGTAGCAGCAGCAGCAGCAGCAGTAGCAGTAGTAGCAGCAGCAGCAGCAGTAACAGCAGCAGCAGCAGAAATAACAGCAGCAGCAGCAGTAGCAGCAGCAGTAACAGTAGCAGTAGTAGCAGTAGCAGCAGCAGTAGCAGCAGCAGTAACAGTAGCAGTAGTAGCAGTAGCAGCAGTAGCAGTAGCAGCAGCAGCAGCAGTAGCAGCAGCAGCAGTAGCAGCAGCAGCAGCAGCAGTAGCAGCAGCAGTGGCAGTAGTAGTAGCAGTAGCAGCAGCAGCAGCAGTAGCAGCAGCAGTAGCAGTAGTAGCGACAGCAGTAACAGTAACAGCAGTAGCAGCAGCAGTAGTAGCAGCAGCAGCAGCAGTAAGAGCAGCAGCAGCAGTAGTAGTAGCAGTAGAAGTAGCAGTAGTAGCAGTAGTAGCAGCAGCAGTAGTAACAGTAGCAGCAGCAGCAGTAGCAGTAGCAGCAGTAGCAGTAGCAGCAGCAGCAGCAGCAGCAGTAACAGTAGCAGTAGTAGTAGTAGTATCAGTATCAGTATCAGTAGTAGTAGTATCAGCAGTAGGATCAGTATCAGTAGTAGTAGTATCAGTAGTAGTAGTATCAGCGGTAGTATCAGTACTAGTAGTAGAAGTATCAGCAGTAGTATCAGCAGTAGTATCAGTATCAGTAG
>OOFC01027209.1:7980-25167 GCA_900323345.1 Pseudochromis fuscus | reverse complement strand
GTGCGAGGCACTTTACCGACGACAGCTTTCTAAACAAAAGTTCATTTGACAGTGGATTAGTAAGCAGGTTGTCACTTAAAGACAATGCAATCCCTGCTGCAGAACTCCTTTGCAGCCTGCACTGGTAAGTTGAACTGCTCTCACGTCACATTTATTTGTTAGCATTTCCTAGCTTCACCTGTCGTACAGCTGTGTACAGTAGGAGACAGCTATGCTACGCGTGTGTATGTTTGGCGTGTACTGCAGTAAGGCTTGCAAGCGTAGTAGCATCGCCCTTACCATGCAGACACGTCCTGTAAGAGCCTCTGAATTCTCTCCGGTTCATCAGAAAATGCACTTTCCGGGTCGGACACAGGATCGTACTCGTAAGGCTGTACAACATCTTGTGTCGCCATCGCTCAAACGTGATAAAAAATAACTTTTTTTTCCAAAACAATGCAGCGAAAGTTGTTGTGATGACGTCGTGGACAGCGTGCTGAAGGGGGAGAGTGTGAAAGGCTCGGAGCCTCTTAAAGAGACAGAGTCCAATATCGAGGCGTTCAGAACGGCCATGATGCGAGGGCAAATTTCATAAAGGTTGTTTTTTTTATTTACAGCATTTACAGATCAACCTAAGGTAACATAGTCATTGGAGTATGCCATAGAGTGGTACAATATATCTGGAAAAAGCATAATACCCCCCCTTTAAAACCACACCGAGAGACTATAAAAACCTCAAGACCAACATGTTAATGCTAATTGCTAGCTGCTAATGCTATCTAATAGATCTAAGATGCTAGTGCTAATTACTAATATATGTTTAAATAAACACTGTGAAATATATTTGCACATATACCAACAGGAACAACATCCAGGAGGTGATAGTCTCCAAAAGTCATACAGGAGTTAACACATAACTTAACACTGTGCATGGTGAGATGCTGATTGACTCCACTGATACATCACCATGGTAGTTAGTGCAGCTGAGGCCAAATCACTGCAGCAATCCTGAACAGAGGCTGGAACTTTATTTAATGTTTAGGGATCAATGAAGTCATCCACATGGAGACGTGAATGACTTCTATGTCAATCCATCCAGCAGCTGAATATCTGCCCTTCAGACTTTCAGGGCAACTCATCAGATAGTGAAATCTGAGCCTGTACAACACACTGCAGCTTAAATGAGGAAGCTAAGCTCGTACAAGGTAAGACACAATGAGGTACTTGTCTCTATGCCTGAAGTCCTTTGCCTCAATTTCTGGACACTATTCAGCCCTGAAATTGTAATTAATATTTATTTTCAGCAGCTTTTATCCAGGTTTCCATGGTGCTTTCTGTTCATCTGCTTTCCTTTCAGTCTGCTTTTACCAAACACTTTTCAAAAGAAAGCGGCCTTCAAAGTAAAATGAAAGAGAAGTGGTTGTTACAAAAACAAAAAAACCATGACGGATGTTTGGGTGGTGAAGTGTTTTGTGTCGTCTGTCCTGTAATAACAGGTGAGACTAAATAATTGAGGGTTTGGTTGAAAAAGTTTGAAAAAACTCAGACCTAATGCCAATTACCGTAGTGAGTAATCTTGAAGGTGCTGCAGCGGCGGTGACCCTCAGAGCGATTACACTTCAGTCTGTCAGCGAGCTCTTCATCTAATGGAATCCACAGCCGTGACCTTGTCCACCGCTACAACACCGTCTACGCACACACACACTCACAGAGCTGTAATTACTGACCCACTGTGCCCTGTCACCTGTTATGATATACTCTATTTCCAGCCTGTACGGTTACACTCGCACAACCACGACCATGAAACCACTCTGCTGCTCCTGATGACATGCTCAGCTAACCATGATGCCTCTGGCAACTCACTCGTGTGATGACACGGGTTTTTCTTTCGGCTGCTCGTCTGTCTCAGTGCGTCTGTGTGTTTGTTCGTTTTTTCTTTGGAGCATTGGAATTACTCAGTTTTTGGTGCTTACTCTTCCTCGTTGGTGTTTTGTGATTGACTTTTCATGCTCCAGCTGCTTACTTACAGGACGAATGCAGAAATAAAGACAGATATGAACATGTGTGTGTGTGGAGAGCAGAATAAAAGCATGTGTGTGTGCTGTACTGTAAATCAGAGATGGACAGCAGCTGACATTAAAATGAGTGACAGGACACGTCTTGGTGCCTCTCGAGGCGGCTGCTCGCTCCAGTGTGATGTTCAGCATGTCAGACAGTGCTGGATCTCTGGGGATGGTGTGTTCTCATAACAAGAATAGGGAATCTGATGGTCGACGCCGACAGGCCAGGTGAGCTCAGGAGGGCTACTGGGAGGTCGAGCTTCAGCTGAAGCTGTGAGCGGTGGGTTGTAGGATGAACGATGAACTGTATAAGAATTTAGAGCAACACTGAGGAGCAAAGGTGTAAGGACTGAATATTTATCAACTGTAACTGCACAGAAATGACTTTTAATGAGTAGCAGATCTTACCTCCACTGTATGGAAGAGTTCAGGCTAACATGAGTGATTTTTGATGGATTTGGAGGAGTACACCCTCCAGCTGCAGCCTGTGATAACGTCACCTCTACTGGGCCATATTGTTGGAGATTACTAATTATTTTGCAAATGATATGATCTCATATTTATAGTTTTCATGATTAAAATGCTCGAGACATTGTCTGTTAGCACAATGAAACCAAAACCAACCAACCAAGTGAAGTTACATTATCTAGTTGGTTAAAGCTGATCAAATGAACCAGTCCCAGCTGATGATGGTTGGTTAAAGTAAAGTAAAGTAATTCTGCTACTGTTATGGTATCAACAGGACAGCACAGAGTCGATGCCCCTTCACTGTTAAACACTGCTGCAACTAAAGGTTTGATCGTTTTTTAACAGGTTGTGTTTGTAAAGGTAAATGTTACACAGAACTTTATTATAACTCAGATCAAACAAATCCCTAACTGGTTTGATACATTGGAGGAACAATCTACAATATGAATAGTACTTGCTGCTATGTTTTACAGAAGCTACTCAAATAACTACATAAAGGTAAATACTTCTTCACATTAAAATAATTAAAAGCAGAGTCTCCGATCATGACAAACAAAACATACAGTGTGCATGAAGTACTTCAAAATTAATTAATTTAACGATATAATCCTGCTATTTTAACATCTTGTTCTGGAAAAGTATGGAAATGTCCAATAATCAAGTCTGTTCATATGTCATGCTTGCAAATGTTTCACAATAAAAGCCTTGTAAAAAAATAAAATAAAATAAGGATGTCTACCTACTGAAATTCTACTTCAGTGTATTTAAGGGTTGCATGTAACTACAGTAACAGCTACTGCATGAACAGCAAAATGCAGTTTATGCTGTTCATGTTTTACTTTGTCACGAGGAAATACAATAAAACTTCAGGACCGGTTTCTAATCACTACTTTCTTTAATCTTCCCCCTCAGATTTTAAATAGCAAACCCGAGCTGTGCATCACGATTGGCCAACACGCAGTTCTTCATTCCCCCATCTCGCCATCTGCAGAACCATTTGAACGCTGCTTCAGTTCACTCCAGCCTAATGGATTATCATTCATATGGTGCGGATGGTGATTCACATTCAGACAGAGGCTGAGCAGGGCCGGTCCCACAGCTCAGACTGACATTCAGATTATAACAACCACACCACTTCACACACACTCTCACCAGTTAAGCTGCAGATACGTTCCAGTCACTTCCTCTGTCGGACCGAACAATCTCTATGTAAAACACGAGGCCTCTCCACGATGAAGAGTCGCTGATGTATGAATACATTTATGAGGAGACACAAAGAGACAATACAAATGCCTCTTGTAGTGTTTGCATTTTAACATTTTCAGCTCACAACTTTCCTCTGCCCCCCTCTTCGTCGTCTTCATCTCGCTCTCTCCTCCAACAAATCTCTCCATCTTCCCACTACACCATTCATAAACTCCTCATCCTTCTCTTGCAGCTTGTTTGTAGCTTATTTCCATACTCTTCATCTTCACTTTCATTTCAACCTACACATGACCAGTTCTCTCTTATGAAGCAATTTCACTGCAGTTGCCATAGTAACATTGGGCAAAAAAATCTCACAGCCATTGATGAGCTTTCTGGCTGAGCACGCTGCACACACACACACACACACACACACACACACACACACACACACACACACACACACACTCACACACGAGTCGACACACATGCTACTCTCAATCAAATACACCAATTCAGTGACTGCGCAATGTGTGTGTGTGTGTGTGTGTGTGTGTAGGTGTATGGGGAGTTGTGTGGGTGCAGGAATGTGAGGTGAGTAGCAAGCAGCCGACTGTGATCAACAGTTTTACAAATTCAGAAAGGTAACGATGGCAAACAGTTAGATAATAACAATAATTAAAACATGAAATGGTCCGATGGCAATTACACGAATCAGCTCTGTGTGCACCCTCCATTTGAAGCAAGCAGCCACTCCAACCCATTTATTTTACATGAACAGACCTAATAATTGATTTCCTTTCTTAATGGGAACTGAAATCTGACACCGTCGCTTTGTGACTACAGTTCCCATGATGCCTCGAGGGAGGTACACAGGAAGAGTAAAGGATTCAGAGTTGCCACCAACGATAACGTGATGTCATCTGTTGGTATGTGGGTTCATTTTGAAGCCAGTCTTGTAGGTGATCTGTCAATAACTAACCACGCTCCTAAGTCTTCCTCTTCTTGAAGCTTAATATCTATGTGACTTGAGCTAGTGACATCAGAACGACCTTTTAAGGACTGAAGTCAATTGGAGAGCTCTAGCTTTTAGTGGCCATCAGTAGTTTTACATTTTTTGTCAAATTTTTCTGCATTTATTTCGATGGTTATTCGTTTGCATTCGTGTTCTTTTTAAAGGACCAAATATTAGCTTTTAGCAACTGTTAGCAACATATATAGGGATGCTCTGAGGCCCGACCTTCATGAAATATACTTGACTAAATATTGCAGATAAAACACAGAAACCCTGTTCTCCCAAACTACCCCTATAATGTCCTTATTAAAATGACCCACCCACCCCCCTTCCCTTTACAAACCCACAGCAGCAGCTGTTACAAAGACTGAAAAGGGCTTAAGGTCCAGCTGCACCAGATTCCTGTGGAGGAGGAATCTCAGTCTAGTAAAAGGATATGTGTGAATTTTAAGATGTTGGGCTTGAAGTGTAAACAAATCAGTGAACTTCAGGGCGACTCTGAGACTGTCTGCTAACCTGAGCGGCTGGATTTTTACACAGTTTTAGCTCAGATGTTTTATTAAATGTGTTCAAATGTTGTTACTGACCAGCCCTTTGTGGCAGGATAATGCTCCCTGCTGTACAGCAAACACAGGAATGGTCTGAGATCTCAACCCGATCAAGCATCTCTAAGATGTGCTGAACAAACAACTCTGATCCACCGAGGCCCCACCTCCAAACTTCCAGGACTTTACAGGATACCACAGGAAACATTCATCGTTCATTCTTATATTACTCCATAAACCACTCACTGGTCCACTGGTGGTGATAAAAGTCACCCCGCTGCTCTGTGGTAACGGTCAGTGAAAATCTGTAGAATGATTCAAAGCATTTCTCCCTCTCTTCACCTCTGGAGAAGCGGACCCTCTGCGGTGGCTGTGCACGAGCATCGGCCTCCTGGCGTGCAACCAAACACAGGGTACTTGACTCAACTCCATGTAGCCCTGGAGCTAACGCAGCTATGAGGAAATAACTGCAGTCTGTTTACTCTCACTCTCTCAATATACACTGCATGGTAGGTTGAATCAGTCCTTTCATGGGTCTTGTGATTTTGTTTATAACTAATGCAAATAAACTGCAAACTATACATGCAATACACAACGAGGTGCAGGAGCCCGTCACTTAGGAATCCGTCCTCGCACTTCCTCAAGCACTTTCCACAACATGCTGCTAATTTCTAAATTGCTGTGCTTTTATTTTGTTTGCAGCCTTGGCATCAAAATGCTAAAAGCCAGTGTATGCTGCTCAGGTCTCGATGGAAATCTAATCACAAATTTGCATTTGGAAAAAACTGAAGCACTTATTCTAAAACCTCTGAATAATAACTGACCACAGAGAAAAGACTGTGATGTGCAGCCATACAGAGATGGTTTTAGTGTGTGGAGACTGACTGACTGGGAAAGAAAAGAAAGCCACAGTAGAAGAAAGAGAAACTCTCCCAGTGTGAGGAAAGAGGTGGGGGGAGAAACATCTGTACACATGGGTTTTCTTATTGCGAGGCAGCAGCTTGAGTCTCCAGCACAATGGACAGCAGGCACCAGAGGGCTGGGAGAGGGGAGGTGAGACAGAGCAGGACACAAAGACACACAAAAGTAGAAATTAAAATGATAAAGAAAATGCCGATGAATGGACTGTGTTTGCCAACATCCTACTGGGCCTGTAGAGACACACCTCTGGTCTCCTGTCCCCAGCAGAGATTTCATTACAATTCAGTCACACCACGCTGTCTGCTTAGTTAATCCTAAATATGCACATTATTGTAGAAAAACATAAATCTCCAGAACCAGCCTGTGATGTGTCTCGGTACCAAAGAGGCGCCCAAGAGAAGAAACCTTGCTCCTGTAAGCACAATGCTCTGGCACCGGAGGCGAGGTGGGAAACAGAGACAGGCACTGGCAGACGGCCAGGCAGTAGCTGGATGAAGAGTCGCCCAAAAGGGGCGCAGATGAGTTTGTTCTACTTGGGCTGAAGCCAACATTTCTAGGATCTGACTTCTTGCCTCTTCCTTTAGAATAAATCAGAACGTGAGCGTGCGAGCTCTTCATCTTCAAATCAGCACAGAAGACAGACAGCATTCGAACTGTCGTCGCATTGATCGCTGCTGCTAGCTGGTTAGCCTGCCCACAGTCGTTATTTTCAGCCTTTATACTTTTAAATGGCCTCCTTTGCCTTCATTAGGTTGCTATGGTAACAGACCTGATAGGAGGAGGAGGAGGAGGAGGAGGAGGCAACCACACATAGTGCCTATTGATTGAGGAGGAAAAGAGTGAACCAGAGAAGCAGAAGATGACACACTTCCTCGAGTCAATTTCATAATCAGCTTAAAGGTTATGTAATTCAATCGAGGAAGGCACGGTGCAGGGATCTGTGGTCTCCGCAGCTCTATGCAACTCAGTTATCATCCACGTTAAAAGGCATTAAACCGTTCGATATTTATTCGTGTTCGGTGGCGTTGGGTGTATGAATGTGTGACGATCCAGTAACGTCTCAGCTGACTCGACTATTCTGGTGGACTGCTGTGAGAATCAGCTCTGGTTGCGTGCCTGTGAGGAATCTCTTCTTCTCCTCCTCTTTGTCCGGCAGAAAATGACCCCTGCCTCGCACTCTGAGGTCGTGTCTAATTTGTTTGGCTCCTGTCTGTGTTGTGCCCTGGTGGGAGCTCTCTGTCTGCCTGGCACTGGATCACTGAGCCTGTTTAATTGGTTGGATGACTAACTCCTGGGTCCCAACAGGGGGAAACAGAGTAGATGTCTGCCTCTCGGTTATTGTGGTCGTTGTCTGTCTGTGATCTGTTGCTAGAACTCATAAAAGCCACATGTGCACAGTTCACAATTGTCATCTCGCATGTACGGCCGCAGTGTGTAACAGCCAATAGGAATACTCCTCCCAGAAACCGTGGCGACCACCACTTCATCCCAGTCCCAGAAGATGCAAAAACCCTTGTTGGTTGTTATCTCGGTACAGAGTCAAAGTGGTGTCTGTTTCTGTTGGGTGATGTCACAGGATCCCGGCGCTGATTGGTTTTTGTGATACCATGTGACGCAAATTTGTCACTCAAGTAAAAACTTTGGTGTCTTGTTTGTTCATTTATTATGGAGAAATAACACTAAATGCGGTGCGTTTTTTTGCTTCAGGTGCAATTTCACCACATGCGAGTAACAGCCAATAAGAGCCCTCCTCCTGGTAACCACGGCGACTGCCACTTCCACCACTGAAAATGAACATGATCGCAAATATTGCTGCTTTTACCTGATGCTGAAGTCTCAGAAACAGAGACCAGTCCTCTCCCTCTGGGTTTTATCTCGGCTCAGAGTCACTGTACTGTCCAGACGGCGACGATAAGCTCGTCCTCCATTTCTGTTCGGTGACGTCGGGGATTCGGCGAGACCACGTGATGCAAATTTGTTGCTCAAGTTGAAACTTTTTTAACTCACGTTTTCCCTTTTACACAGCGATATGATTTTTGACTCACTTTTTTTTTTTTCAATTTGCCAGTTTGTTTAGCCGAGTTAGCTAGCTAGCTTGCTAAGTTAAACTAAAATTAGATTCATGAGCTGTTTGAAACTCTTTGGATGTCATCTGACACCATGTTTCCTCAAATACTGACCACAACCTCTTGTATTAGATGAAGGCCTTTATTTCTAATTTCCTCTGATAAACAGAATCGAGGGATCTGGAGCATCCCTGCATGATCCTGGTAATAAAAACTCAACACTTTCTGTAACCCTTTCAATTAAAGATTTCAGCAGACAGACAGACAGACAGACATCCTTGGATTTTATTTATCTGTTGACCACACCCCCCGCCATTATCACAGCCTGATTTTTAACATGATGCTGGTTTTTATTTGAGGAAATGGGATAACTATATAACGAGACTGCTGATTGATTTTCCACTTTTCAAGCCACTTTTAAGAACTAACCGGTGTATGTGGTGACTGTACAGCTGTCTCAGTTAACTGGTTTGACTGGGACAGTTGGACTGTAAATGTCCCTCGTGCCCTGAGAGCAGGACAGAGCATCTAACATTAGGCTACACTCTGATACAGCAGCATCCATCACTGTCTCCTTCACAGTGGGGGATATTACACAGGAGCAGTGGAGGTCCTGAATTGATTTGTAATCTGCAACCCAAAGAAACCCAAATGTTAACATACACTGACTTGTGCTTAGTTACATTGTTGCCAGTTGGTTTTATCTGAACTACATCTTTACTTCAAAGTTTCCCATTGTTTGCAAATCTTTATATGTCAACTGCTGCTGTGTTTCTCTTCTTCTTCCATTTCTCTTTTCTATACAAGTGATGACTGATGGTAAAAAACAACGGCCTCCCACTCGACTGCACCTGCTGAAGAAAAATTTCCATTAGCACTGAAAAAGATCAAGTGGGCCGCTGGTAAAAAGAGCCAAAGCTGAACTGTGACTGATAAAAACTGTTTGCAGAGCAACTACAAGAGCAGCTGGACAATGCATGTGTGCTACAGGATAAGGCCTAACAGTGTCTGCATTATGACAGACAGAGGCAAGAGAGAGGAGAAAATGTGACTCAAGCAGAGCCTGAGCCTGGAGATGGGTTGATTGAACAATGCCTCTGGGGACGCAACAAAGCTCGCTCTGCTTCCTGTGGTCAAAGGAAAATATAGAAACAGGATATAACATCACGGAAAATAACAAACAGAGAGGAAGTTGCATCACAGAGGAGGTCAGGGGTCAGGATTAACCCCGGGAACTGGGGCAAGAAGAACACCGAGTCTGGAGTCTTAAGGTTTCTGGATGTATAGACTGGCAGGCTGTGCCAAGTGAAGCAGGATGCTGCGACTGATGTAAATATAATGAGTTTTAGAGTAGAAGCTAATCTCATCAGAAGTTTACTCTGCACAACAGTGATTTAATCTGCAGCAGAGTTAAAGAAAACGTCCCGTACTGCTGTGAGTGTGGGCTGAGTCCTGGTTTCAATCCTCAGCACGCAGGAGTGTTTTATGTTTCTGGGAGCAGCAGCAGCAGCAGCAGCAGCTATTTGTTTAACAGAAGAGAAGCAGGCGCAGCAGTTAGTTAGCATGTGATACAGACAAGACATGAAAAACTTTAACCATTGATCACGTTGCTGCAAACAAACCACCAAAGAAAAGGTGATTTACTGCAAAGGTGTTGCCAGAGTATTCTTATTATTTTCAGATTAGCCGGTGATGACTACGACTCAGCTGCGTGCTCTCCTGACTTGACTTTAAGAGGTATTATCTTTTCCCACGGCGTCTTTCAGTGTTTACATTTTTTTTCCTTTGCTATCACTGGTATGTGGCATTGTAAATACTTTCACATTGACGCACTAATGGGAACATTCAACTGACGGTGTCTTGATAGGGTTATGGATTCAGCCTCCAGCAGAGATTTCTACTGATTTTACACCATGTAAGTGAAAAACATATTAATTGCACACAGAAATCTCAAACACTCGCACCTGATTCAACAGTGTGAGTGGGAATCAGCCTCCAATCATTAACTGTTTCCAGTGTTTGAGAATCAGCTGCTCTAATCCAGGTCTGTACATAAATGATGGATCTGGACCTGTAGTGATGAATCTGAAGGGAATTATCACCCAGTTCCTCACAGCTTCACTCAGCACATGGTTTGTTTGGTTTTCAGTCTCCAACCTTGGTGTGTTGGCTGACTCTCTCAGCTCTGATCAGCTCTCCAACAGCTGCAGGTAGCTGTTAACAAGGAAAAACAGGTCCCACTGTGCACTACCTACCCAGCACCAAACAGACGCTCCACTACAATTAGCTGGTAAACACAGTGGGAATCCAGCAGGTAAACAGCCAGACTTGTTTTTCTTTAAAGAAAGTGGTGGAGACCAAAATTGAGGATCAAGGAGAGTGAATGTTGGACTTATGGCGCCCTCCCTTTAGCCTACATGATACCTACTCGACTCGGTCATGTTTCCATTACAGAAAACAGTCTCTCTTGTGTGTCAGGAGGAAGTTGATGTTCAGTAATCTTCAGAATAACTGTTGTGGAGTCACAGAAACAGTTTGAAGATTGTTTCAGGTGAGAAATGAGTTGTTTTTACTTCAAATATGTTAATTCATCAAGTTAGATCCAACGTTTTTGGAGATGTGAGCTCTGCTACAACCTCCATCAGCTGATCCACCGACCGGCCAATCAGAGCTCACGTTTTTTTCAGCTGACATTTTTAAATAAAACTTTAAGGCTGCACTAAAGCCTGTTATTGCAGATTGAACTGATCTATTCAGTGGTTTCCCCAACATAGTAGAAACTTGTTATTCTGACTATAACCGTGCAGACTGTCGGCTGCAGGTACAAATGTTTCCGTGCCGTGCAGTGATGATGCAATGAGGATTCCGACCAATAAGATTTTAGTACCTGCTCGTACCTGACCGGGTACTTGTTTTAGAACCACAGGAGAGGAGGTACTAAAAAGTTGTACCAGGTACCAAGCTCCAGGTACTTTTTGCAGTGAAACTCTCCACAAACCGAGGTAAAGAGAGGTGAGGCGAGGCGGGACCATGCAGTGAAAATGCACCTTTTCATTCCTCATGTGAACACAAGTTAACACTTCTTTGTTGGAAGTAGAATCTTTGCTGACATGACAAAATTGTGCAAACACCAGGTTGCACCGTATGTGTAGTGGTGGTACAACAATATCTCCTTCAATGCCACATATGGGTGGAAAATCAACATCTCATCTACTGTATTCCCATCACCAAGGAAGTCATGTTTTCACCCATGTTGGTTTGTCGCCCCCACCCCCATGAAGAAGATCCAGAAAATTTCTTGTGACTTGCCAATAACCCAAAGTTTCAACAAAGACAATACAAAAGAGAACAAGTAGGAGGCAACAAAACACCACCACTACGTCAATGAGCCCAGGAGCAGGAAGATGGAGGAGGAAGTGGTTCGTACAAATGTATCAATGAACTGATTTGTCTCATATTACTGAATTCACACCAAACTCCACTCAAGCAGGTTTATTTTAATTTAGAAAATACGCCTGGAAAATCTAAAATAAATCTATTTTGGACGTCAGAGTGAAAACTGGACTGAGGATCCGAGACGAAGCTGTCGTGTAGATAACTGATCACACAGCACCAAAGCATAATAGAAACAGTGAGGGAAGATGTTCACGCAGCGTTTGTCATATCTACAGAAAGGATATTCATAACCAGCATCAGTGAAACACTAATCTGTGTGGGCTCCCAGCATCCCTGTCTGGATGGTGAACAGCTGCTACAACAACACACAACAAGAAAGGACTCCTCTTCATCCTCTCTCCATGATAGCATCTTCATCTCTGACAGCTCACACTAAATGCCTTTAGAAAACAACTTCTGCACAGATATCACATTCAAGTCATTTCTAAGCGACAATCCAGCGATGGTGCCCGCACACACTCCAGTACGACGTGCATCCTGCCTGCTAAACATCTCTGCCAGCTCTGACGAATCCTAAGTAGTCGTGTATCTGAGATCAATCACCTCGGCGCTGCCACGCTCATTTGCAATACTCCCTTTGAGGAACCATTCACTTGCTGTGTTATGAGTTATTCAGCATCCTCCACGGTGGCTCACAAGTGAAAACTAAACAACAGCATCGCATCAGAAGTTTTATGAAGCAGATTTCATCACTCGGTCTTTCCTCTACTGACCACCAGCCTTTTATTTCACTGTGCTATTTTCACCTCACTATTAATTTTCTGGTAGTTATTAATTCAGACCCCCAAAAAAGACCGAATCTGAATTAAGTAAGACAGAGTGAATGACTGAATTATTAAAGCTCTGATCTAAGATGACTGTGCAGTGACCCAGCAGCTTCATGAAGTCTCCATGGTCTACATCCCGGTCTGGGTGTAAGACACAGGGGGTGCATATATGACAGTTAGCAAGAAAATATAATCAGACATGTGGAGGATCTCTGGAAACAAACCCCGCTTGATGTTTGCTGCAACATTATTTAAAAGCTTTTTAAAGTGCTCATAAATCCACTGCATTGATTATACAAGTGGTTTATTAATTATTTGCTTTGTTATACCAAATGCTTTGTCACTTTTTAACAATAAGTTTGCGTCTATGTATGAAGAATAGTTACTACCTTGTTATTGTGCTTTCATATTTGGCTGTTTTATCTGCTAAAAAATAATAATTAGATCTTCTTAAATAAAAATCAAAAAATCCCTGCTGCAAATACTCAGAGGCCAAGACGACATCTTGGTCAGCAAAACAAAGTACAAGAATATAAAGTTTATTATAATATGAAACAAATCAAAATTGACTGAAATCATGAATTAATTAGCAAAATAGTCTAGCCTTTGAAAAATACATTTAGACTTGAAAAAGATGCATTTTAGGGTGGTAGAAAAACAACAAGTATCTGTTGAACATTACAACATGCTCCAAAAATCATAACCACAAAAACCAACAAAAAAATAATAATTGCACGACATGGATGTTTTTTTGTTTTTTAAGAATGAACAAAGAGGAAATTGGACAAATAAACATATTAAATACTAAACCCACTGCAACACTTTCTGAATGTCCATCATCATTAACAAGTGAGTAAGTGACCACAGTTATCAAGTGTCCTCAGTGTGGTGTCCTCATGCTCCAGTGTGAGGACTCATTGTCAAGAAGGACCAGCACAGACCAGCACTCAGCTCTACGAACCACACACTCAACAAGGAAGAAACCTGGACTCATGTGAAACAGCCGGCGTCTGTGAGTTCACTTTATTTTTAGGCCCTGATTGTGATCACTTTCATTGTTTGATGAACACACAGTGAGTAATAACGTGCGGATTAGTGAAACTGACTCATAACCTCCACTTCTCAGCAGCCCCCCTGACCAGCATTCTCTAGAAAACCACAGCTCACAGAAAAACGACGTCTTTTGTCTCTTGTGTCCGGTGTGACATGACAGCGTGTGTGAACCCCACTGCAGCTAAAAATAGAACATCTGTTTCCCATAGTTCCTCTAAACCCATGCATGGGAGCCTATAGGCTGAAGCTGTCCTTTCAAAATAAAACTAAAAAAAAAAAGGGAGGATGTATGCTGGTGACCGTCACCTTGTGTGGGACCTCTGAGCTGCAGGGACTCCTTCTGAGGATTGTGCTGGACTTCAGCTGAATGACCTACAACACCCCCTTCATCACTGAGTCCATTCAGAGGAGGACAAAGAGCCTGGCTGACCAGCTGTCCCTCCAAACCAACATGTGTGTGTCTGAGTGCTGTCACAGGGGATGGAGTGAAACTACTGAAGCACTGCTGCAATAATCTGTGTCGTGTTTAATTTGCTCTTCTCTCATGGTCACTATCTTCTACAGTAACATCCTCAGCTCAGGTGCAGGTTAGAGGAAGCCTGAATAATGTTAACTACAAAGTACTATCTAATGAGTAAGTGACACATCCATCTAGTGTGTGGCGGTGCTGGGACAGCTCGTGAGTAAGCATCCTTCACCTGGAGTTAACCACAGACTCCACAGCAGAGACGTGTAATTGTCTCTTAAGTGTCCCGCTCCCTGGTTTATTTTGACCTTTACGGTGAGCGCACATGAAGTAGTACAAAATGTCAGCGCGGTAATCACAGCGAGCGACGTCCCCACACTTCAGTCAGAGCACCTGCCGCCTCAGTAAAGCTGGAATTCACACTGCTGCTGTTGAATGTGTATTAACTGTACAGTGTGCAGCTCGGTCTCTTCCAGCTTCAACCAGTGACTGAACGGTCCTCTCCCTGTTGATGTGAGCCGGCCCACATTTTAAAAACACTTCACGTTAAAACCACATGCTGCTGCAAAAAACTGTAAATTCTACTGTAACACTTCATTTTCACCCCATTAAAGTAACTTTGTAGAAACTTCTGGACCACTCGTGGTCGGTGGCTGTGGAGTAAAGTTTTGACACGAGGATGTCTTCATGGATTTTATGCTGTGCTCTGTCATGTGCAGTGACGGCATAATGAATGTAGAAAAATTAAAATGTAGCTGTAAATAAATGGCTGTTGAGTGAGTGAGTTTCCAGAGTTTCTGTGGGACGTCTTAAGACTTTTTACTATCACATAAAACCACATTTAAACCCTGTTCTATGGCACAAAGAACCAGTTGGGACATTAAGGCCTAAAATTATTTATCACCTCTGCCAAGGAGCTTATGCAGCATTACAGAGAAACTACTGAATAAAACAAATGATTATATTATGGGTGAGATCAGAGGGTGGGATCCTGTTTGATTAAAAACAATCTCATGTCTTATAAGGAGTGTTTTAACAAGACAGTGTTCCTCTTTCACCACAAGAGGGCAACACTGTTCAGTCTGTTGCATCACTACAGTGTAATTCATATGTAACAATAACTTCCGGTGATATTCACATTAAGATTAATACGACCTGGACACAGATAAGCAGAATACAGCAGATTAATTGATTAACAAATTTCAAACTAATGATGTTATTTAAGCTTTTGCAGTGAGTTGATGAGTTTTCGAGGTTTTCTTACAACTTCAATCATCCACAGAAACATTTTAAACCTCCACTCTGCAACAAAAAGTGCTCAGGGTCTTAGAAATGATTAAAAAGTCCTGGATTTTATTTGCGATTTATGAAGACTGAATAATATCCTGTTGGACGCCTTACAGTGATAAGAAACAATCTGCGAACAGTTGATGAACACATCAAAGACAGATCCCCACAGTCCTCAGTACAGTCTCCTGGCTTCAGAGACCTTTTCCTCCTCACAGCAGCAGTTACTTCGAGCGGCTGATAACGGACCGAGAGGAAACCAGGATGGGAAAATAACGTCTAACTACCTCCCCGAGTGTCTGGCTCTTCTCTTATCTCCGAGTATATTTCTCACTTAAAAACGTCTTCCTCTCCTCGTCTGTGTTTCTGTCTGCAGCTCAGCCTCTGGTCATAAATCAACAGTTACATAAACTGCCTTCAAGTTAGTTTCCACCAGTGTTACATGAGACTCCCTTAAGTACCAAACAGGATGTTATAGAAGCCTGGTTCATCTGGTTCAGCTGAGCTTGTGTGGAGCAGGATTAAACTGTTTTCTCCAGGTCTGTTAAACGGATGTGGGCATAAACACAAACGTCTCAGTGTGTGTGTGTGTTTGGTGGTGACAACACAAGAAGGAAGAAGAGGTTTGTTTCCATGATACTTGACATCAATTGGGACCCAATACAACCTGTGGCCGACGTCTGGAGTTTGTAACACTCGGTGATAAGGATGCTATAGTCCCACACCTGCAACCACACAGACACACACTGTTCACACAACTACACACACACATGAAGATGTGCGTGCAGATCTCTCAGGTTAATAACTTTGCAGCAGATGAAGCAGCTTTGGAGCTCGTCACCTTGAACAGTGAATGATTATGTAATTGTGTAATATTGTGCTGTCTGCTGAGGTATATTTAGATTTCGCCTAAAATCCCCGGTCGGTGCTGCAGCGAAGCAACAATTTCATTTGAAATTCTTGACTTCCTAGAAGTGGATTAAAGTCTGTTATTTGGGGCCACATGTCCGGGGTATGATGGGACGTAGGACACCTCGTTTGATATTTTGGAGGAGATTGTGGTTACACAACTTGGCCGACAGATGCAGACGACCACTGTGGATACATTGATTAATGAAAACCAGTCACAACAGAATGAGGTAAATTTTTGGTTGAAAATATGTAGTTTTTTTCTTTATTTCAAATATGCATTCGCTCTGCAACATGCTGGTATCCAACCACAACACACAAAAAATTCACAACAATATCTTTGTGCATCAAGAAAGAAGACAGGCATCATGTTACTTTTCTGTCCTCTAGCCTCAAAATGGCCTCTTGTGCTGTTCATGCAGCTTATTTCACAACAGGATGAGACTTGAGAACCTTCCCTCAACATCACAGGACATCTATTTTACTCTTAAAGAAACCCAACCTTTCAACTGGAGCTTGTACAGATCACTGAGCGTCAAACTTTACTCAGCAGGTCGTCCTGTGCGTCACAGTAGAGCATAAAAGTCCCCAAAGTATTTATGTTCCTTTATCTAATCTAAGGCTGTTCACCGAAACAAATACTTGTTTTCAAATGGACCATGTACGGTAGTGAGTCACAATAACCTTCCTCCAACACCCGAGCCATAAATTCAATCTAATCAACAAGTTGTGATCCTCTGAGAACTTCATGAGAGGACATCTGGGACTGAGGACACTTCAGAGACCTGTTACATGCTATTGGCCGATGTCCACTTCATTAAGTTGTTGGAGCAGAGCGGTGCTGCTGAGGAAGAGGATGAGTGGACGAGATAAAGTCTCAGAGTAGAGGAGGTGAAGACGGAGGGAGGAGGACAGAACGTGAGGAGTGTTGTTCTCCACAGTTCCCTTTCTTTCCACCCTATTTGGGCTAAATGCAAGCTGGCACGCTTTTGTTAGAGGCATGCAGGGAG
>OOFC01027182.1:3683-21234 GCA_900323345.1 Pseudochromis fuscus | reverse complement strand
GGTTCCTATCGATTCCTTATTTCGATTCCAAAAACAAAAAACAGGAAGCCAAATGTATATTTAACATATTAATTTCCCAGACATGTTGCATTTTCCACATTGGCCGCTCTCTCTACTAAAATTAATCTTTTTTTTTTTTTTTTTACATTACCCCTTTTCCACCGAACAAGAACGGGTGCTAGTTCCAGGCTGGTTCTAGTCCCGGTGGTTAGTTGGTTCAGATCCCGTTTCTCCTATGAACCGGTTTGCTTTTTCCACTGGCAAGGAGCCAAGTTGGGGCCGCGTCACGTAAAAGGTCAGTACGTCGCTGCATAGGTAGCTGGTTCACAACAACCGGCTAATAGCAAGCTAGCCGCTGTTAACCAACTACTGTTACCCTGTTACTATCAGTCCATGAAAAAAATGTTTTTTTCAGCAGATATTCTAGTTACAACATGATTGAGTTAACAGTGGAAAAGGGGTAACTTCCAACCGCTTTCCCCGGTCCATTTCCTGTTGCCATGCGGCGTCACGTGACATGTTAGATACGTAACAGACAGGTCCTGGTAGATATCTAAAGTCTGTTTGCAGCCGTTGTGTAAAATGAGCGCATCTAGAAACCGATAAGCGGAACCGAACTTATAATTTTTTTACGGGTACCCGGTACTCACTAAATTTAATTTGGTTCCTACTTGGAACCGAATTTCGGTACCCAACCCTATCGAGGACCAGGATTGGACACAGCTGCTTTAGGGGCATGATTAGATTTGATTGACAGGCCTGGCCTCCAATGAGATTAACTGTGATCTCCAGCCTCATACACATGGGGCCGTGACCTCAGATTTAAGGGTCGAACCTGCCTCTTCACTCCTCCCCTCATATCCAAACATGGTCACTTCTGGTTTCTAACAACCAACACGGCGACGTTCAAATGACCGATCACCTTCTGCAGGCTGGACTCAAACGATGACGTCACGTTTGCTTCGTCCACTCTGTACACAGTCTATGTTTCTGTAGCTGCACCTATAGCAGCACATGTGAATATGTCCTCTCACCCCTCTTTACTGCTCTTATGATTGCTACCGATCACTGACCGCTGCTGCTGCTGCAGGACCTCCAGGCCTTTAGGACACTCTTCTTTTTGCATCTCTAGTCTCTCTCTCTGGTTGGTCTCTCCACCCCTTTGTGACCTGGGGATGAACGCACCAATGAGGAGCCTCACAGTGAGTCCCCTGGTCCTCTTCCACCCCATTTTCTTCTTCCACAACACCTCGGTCACTCACTCACAGAGTGTGTCGCATATATGCCTTGATGTCAGATGTGGTGGGCATTCTTGTCTCTATGAGCGTACTGTAGATGTGGGTAGTGTACTGTACACCATATAAGCCATGATGTTGACTAACTGTTGTGTGTTATTTACAGGGTATGCCTGATCGCATGTTATGTGCAGTGCTGGAGCAATTTCAGCTTTACTTTTCCCTTTGGTATGTGCGCTTTGTCTCCATTCAGAGTGTCATTTCTTCTTGTGTTCTTATGTTGAAACGGCCTGTACGGTTTTCTTTTTCTGCCAACACACATTCACACGAAACACATACAAAAAAAAAACACGCACACCGAACCACACCTCCACCTCACACTGTACAGCGTATTCTCCCGACGCCTTGGTGTTCGGTATGATGAAGATCATGTATGATCTTCCTGACATGGTAAGTGACTGGAGCTGTTCCGATGTGAATACACTTGTTCCGTGTTCCATGTGTGCTGCGTTGTGTATCACGGTGGCCATTCGACAATGCTGTAATTTCAAAAGCACACACCGCTGCTCTGGCAATTCAAGTCAGGGAAGTTTACTTTGGGGAATACACACACCAGTAACACTACGTGTAAATAAATACATCAAGAAGCCACTATTGATACACAGCTTATTTAATACACATATTGTTCAACTGAAGCTTTGTACTTTTACTTTTTTAAGTCATATTTTTACAGTCAAGCCAAGTGCCCTGGCTCTGAGCTACAGAAGTATGCATTCAATTAAAATTGTACTATACTACTGTTGATTACCATAGTTGATAATTGGCATGATTGGATCTGTAGTGCCACTGCCCAGACTTGGATGCAGCCAGAGTGTTCCCCTGCTACTCATTTAGCTTTGGTCACTGTGTGGTCCGCCTCCCTCTCTCTGTCAGATCCACTCTCTGTATAGCACGGCAAGCCCCAGCATGCTGAAGAGGAAACAGAGCTCACGGGTCGAGGCCCAGCCCATGACCGACTTCGGGCCGGATGAGACCCTGGCGGACAGCGCTGACATCTTCTGGATCAACAAACCAGTGAGTGCTCTCTGAGGCGTGTCTGGATTAGCTAACAACTCAGAATATGAAAAAAACTAAACATCTGGCACATTTTGTCATGATTTCTTCTTCTTTTGTCCTCTTCCTCTGCAGTGGGTGCACTCCCTGCTGCGAGCCTGTGCCATCATCAGCGTCATCTCTGTGTGCATGAACACCCCGAAAACGTTCGAGCATTACCCGCCGCTGCAGTACGTGACGTTCACGCTGGACACGCTGCTGATGTTTCTCTACACTGCCGAGATGATCGCAAAGATGCACATCAGAGGGATCATCAAGGTAGCTACTCGCTGAGTCTGGATGAATTGTTGACAGTGAGAAGCACAAAGCTCCCGGTGAAAAAATATTTTATCACAGAGAAGCAAGAAGGGAAACTTATAACAGCTTGAAAACAAACGGATTCAGTAACAGAGGCAGTATTTAGTTTAGACAATGCATCTCAGTTTGGTTTATTTGGTGAGCTTGAGATTCATACACATTGGGCAGTGTCCTCGGGTTTAAGGGTCAACCTCCTCACTCCTCCCTTCATGTCCAAATATGGTCACTTCTGGCTCCACAAACTCCTGGCTTCAAACCAACAAGTGACATCAGGTTAGTTGTGTCTATGCTACATTTCTGAGCAGCAAATGTCATGAGACATAGGCACTGTTGTAGCTTTCGTTCCAGTTTAAAAATAAATAAATAAATAATAATAATACTTAGTCCTTGTCAGAAGACAAAACTAGAGGCCACTACAGAGCTTATTATCAATACTTGAAACTGCAGTTTTTGCACAAACACTTCCTGGCCTGTGCACGGCAAAATATATTAACCCTTTAATTCCCAGTGTATCATCGGCGATACATCTGCACATGCGTCTTTGGATTACCGTAATTACATCACACTTTGCGCAATCAGAAAAATTCCAATGGTTTCTGATAGCTGAGATGTTGCACTTTACAGTGAATATGGTGTCATTACGGTAATTTCACCAGCGCCTCTCCCAGAAGCCGGCAAAACAGCTGATTACTATATACTACATGTTGTAAGAGTGTAATAACAGTGACGATGGAACAAGAATAGCAGAAAAACACAAAAACTGATTTTGATTTTAGAGTTTTCGTGAACAGAAACACTGCAACTGCACATGAATGTTAGATTTTGCATGTTAAAGTTGAAATGAACATAAGGATAAATAGTCCAGGTGGAAATTTTCAGGCTCAGGTGGTAAAGGGTTAACAATATGACACTGGAATATTGTTGAACATGCCAATATTCTTCTATTAATCAATTTTAAGTACACTCATGCAAAAATTACTTCAGCTGATGTGACTAAGCTGGACACTAAATTAAAATATTACACATGAGAGTGCAGGTTTCAGAGGTATGTGTGTAACCATAACTTGTTATTAATAGTGATAATAAAGTAGTTAACACAAAACTAGTGATTTATCATGAATTCCAAGCTCGTCTTTGCCCTTTCACCATTTTCTAAAGTGACCCAGTGAATCTTGCTGAGTACAGTTCATTCCCCTTTTGCCTGCCCATCATCTCAGGGGATAATAGTCAAAATTGCTGCCCCTTTTGTGCCGGCTCCCGTTTTAATCCGATTTTAAATTCAACCTCACTACTTATCCTGAACTGTAAATCCAGATGAATCAACACAATTCAAATTGGAGGTAGACCGGTAATGTTCTATAGAAGCATCCAGGAAGAGACAGCTGGGAGATGAAAGGCCCATAATTACTGCCATAAAATGTGTGGACAGCTTAATTGGCAAATCAAGGATAACAAACAGGGAGGCACGGGAGGACGCAGAACTGGAGGCACGAGTGAAGGAAAATTGCACGAAACAAGAGCATTTCTGCATCTTTTTTTTGTTTCGTTTGGCTCCTTTGATACACAAAAAAAACATCTTTATCTTCACCGGAGTAAAAACACATTTCTTTGATCCATTGAATCGGTTTTGGCCACATCTGTAATTGACACTCGGAGGTTGTGTTTTCTAGCTGGTTGTCGAAAGTGCCGATCCACATAGCACGGAGAAGTAATTGCATGCTTTTGTCAGTGTGTGTAATCAAACATGGTCCTTATCCGCAGAGTGTTTCAGTGCACACACACCCTCCTATTTGCAGCCTTTCTTCCTGTGGCAGACTTACCCCCTAAGAGCTTCTTCTCCCTCTCTTTCTCTAAGTGGTAATTAAGTATGCCCATTTTTGCTGCCCCCTTGACATTTCAGTTTGTTCACACTTCAGGTGCTTAATATTTTTTTGTCTTATGAAAACAGGCTGTTTATATTGCGGTCAATCTGTCAAAACGGGCGCTTCACGTCGTATTTTTCTCGAGTATTGCTACGCGATTACTTCACGCCGTCACGCAGAGACTTTGTGTCATCATAAAAGCTTTTTTCCGTCAGATTGTTTCGAAGGTGATGGGAATGCTCATCTGCCTGGCAATATGAACGCCCTAAAACATCACAGGATGTCTTGTAATTGTTAGAATACATCTAATTTCTTGCTAATATGACCTTGGATAATGATGATGTTTATATTCCCTTCTTAATTTATTCCCTCTTGTTTATTTGTCCCGCTGTGTTTCTTTCTGTTTCCTCTTCCTCTCTGCACAGGGGGATAACTCCTATGTGAAGGATCGCTGGTGTATGTTTGATGGATTCATGGTGTTTTTCATCTGGGTCTCCCTGGTGCTGCAGGTGTATTGCAACATTTACTATTACGCTGTTTTGCATTTAATGTATAGAGCAATTTTCTTTCCCGCAATTGCTTTTACGACTTGACACGAGGCAATTTATCGGAGTGGCTTCTTCACTTCGTCTCTTTCTCTTTGTTTTAGGTGTTTGAAATAGCCGAGCTTGTGGATCAGATGTCCCCGTGGGGAATGCTGAGGATCCCTCGAGCGCTGATTATGATCCGGGCCTTCAGGATCTACTTCCGCTTTGAACTTCCTCGCTCTCGCATCACTAACATCCTAAAGTACAGTACTTTAAAGAGAACTTTGAATATATATGTTCTCTACAGTCAGTGTGTAGGTGTGCATGAGGGATGACTCTCAGATGTGTCTCTCTTTACTGTTGGTCTCTGCAGGCGGTCCGGGGAACAAATCTGGAGTGTGTCAATCTTCCTGCTGTTCTTCCTCCTGCTCTATGGGATCCTGGGAGTTCAGATGTTCGGGACATTCAACCATCACTGTGTGACTAATGATACAGAGAAAGGGTAAGAAAGATGTGCACCTTTAGATGCTTCTTTAGTTTCAGATTGGTTTTCTATGGAGCCCTTAAAGAGACATGAAGAAATTTTAATGGTGAGGAAAAAAAAAGTGCCGGTATCTCGTGCGCACGAGATACTATCACATGGACACCAGATAATAACTCATGTGCGCGAGTTAGCATTTCCAGTCAACAGAAGAGGGTGAATTTCCCGGTCCACATTAAATCGGCGTAATGCCTGTGGATGGTGGTGTTCAGTAATTTTTAAGGTAATTCATGAACGGAAGAAAGGAACAAGTTATGTTTACCGTATTTTCCGGACTATAAGCCGCTACTTTTTTCCGACGCTTTGAACGTAAACACCGGTGTTTCTCAGGTATCGGCTGCACAAAGCTCGTTAGCTTTTTACAAGCTAGCAAGCTCCGTGCTGCCGATACATTGAGCCTCGTCACATCAGACCTGGTCAGAGTGGACGACATGAAACTGTTCGAATAAATTCAATAGTGGCTTATAGACAGGTGCGCTCATAGTCCGGAAAATACGGTAGTCTTCTCTACACAGGAAATGCACCAGTTGACATTAATTCCTTTTTTCAGAAACAGTGAGCACAGAAGAACAAAGTGATCACTGCTACACTCTCAACCAATCATATCTTTAAGTTGCTAATTAAGATGCTTGTGATTTAAATTCAAAGCTTGAGAGTCATAGTTGCAGTCATCTCTTCTTATCATGTTGCTAATTTGATTTCAAGGGATTACAAAGTTTATGATGTGACAGTTTAAATCCATTCTATTGTTTTTATTCCCAGTTGAATAATTAATACAGTTTGTATCGATTGTCCTCCTCGTCTGTACCTTTAACCAGAGAAACAACATTAAAGAAGATAAAATATCTAGAACTGTGACAAAGTGGTTCTGTTTGTAATAATCTTGTTATTAAAATGAATCTACTTGTTTATAGCTTCTGCACAACGTCTCTCTAGTATCCAGGAGCTGTTGTGGTCAGTGTTAGGTCTGTTTGCTTTTGTTTTTTAAAATTAAAATCCAGGCAAAAACCCATGAGTAGAACATCTCATCGGCAACATGTCTGCACATGCGTCTTTGGATTACCGTAGTTATGTCACGGTTTGTGCAATCTGAAAATTTCCAATGGTTCCCCAGAGCTGAGATGTTGCACTTTAAAGTGAATATGGTGTCATTACGGTCATTTCATGAGTGTCTCTCCCAGAAGCCGGTAAAGTAGGTGATTTACTATATACTGTGTGTTGTAAGAGTGTAACGACAGTGACGATGAAACAAGAATAGCAGATTTAACGGAAAAAACCCCCCAAAAAAACTCCTGTGTAAGTCTTATAAAATATATTAGATAAGACAATTCTGAAAGTAAACAGCAACTTTAACCCCACTACTCTTATTCTGCCTTGAATAAAAAAAATAAAACATAAAAAAAACAGTCAAAATGTTAAAATTCTGTTGAAATTCCTGCATACCACCACTGGGGGAAATGTGAGAGTATGAGAGCAAGTATTTAAAGTCATTTGGGGAGGTTTCTAAATGGCATCACTTAGCTGAAGGTGCTAATAATATGATACAGAAGATAGGATTCCTTATGGAGACAAAAGATGGGGGAGGTGGGGGGGGGACTATCCTGGGTAAAGCCCCAGGCTGCAGCGAGTCTTAACACTAATTGTAATAATTAAAATTTTCCACATTGTCCAGCCTTTGTATTAAGCTCATCCATCTTTCCTTACTGATGTGCGCCTAAGCACCCAAGGGACACGGTGTATATCAGCCATTAGTAGCAGGGGAGATAGCACAGGACATGGTGGTAGTTATGTATAGCTCTGATGTCCTTTTTCGCAATATCAGTCCGAAAGTGGTGTGGCAGCTGTGCATGTAATTTATTTGCTCCTCTGCTCCCTTTCCCAAATCTCTCATATATATATGTGTGTGTGCTCTAATGGGGTATTTTAGGAATATGTCACACATGGACTGACGTCTCTAATCTCTATCTGCCATATGCCCTTGGCACAAAGTCAAAGCTCCCTAGCTTTTCACACACAAGGGATTTGATGGGAATTGGGAAAAAAATAGCAGGGGAGACATTTTCTGATATGGATATTAGGAGAAAAGGGCTTTGGATTTCTGGACAAAATCGGGTCTTGTCTTTGAAAAGTCAGGATTTACGCAACTGACCTCATCGGTGTTTAACTCCTTGGTGTGAATAACATGTCCATTATCACAGAGGGTTCGATTTGAAGGTGAATTAGACACTTGTGTTTTGTAGATTTCTTTAAAATAATTTTGTGATGATTATAGTTTGTTGAATTGACATTACAATTATATATACTGTATGATCTATGTGTAAAAATGTGACATATATTTTGCAAATGACCATATTTCTGTATATGTTTCAAAGTAGTAGATATTTGGACATATTATCATAACTATACCTTTGAAGTCTTGCAATTATTGTGTTGAAATGCAAGGTTTCTACACATTGGAAATTTTAAAATTCCATACGTTTTCCAGACCCTAATATCCAGACTTCTTGGTAAAAAAAACAAAATTAAAGAGTTTGTGACACTTCAGTAAAAAGATGTGTGTCATGTAAATCAGTGGTCCCCAACCACCGGGCCGGGGACCGGTACCGGTCCGTGGGGCAGTTGTTACCGGGCCGCACAGAAAGAATAAATAAAAATAGAATTTCCGTTGCATTGATTATTAGAGTCTGAAAGATATTTTATTTTGAAAAGAACGACAGGATTCTCTTCAACTTAACTTTTGCCTGTGCCTCTTGACACGTCAATATGCTTGTGTCGGTCACGTGACACCTGTTATGGATAACGTCAGCTACGTTAGCTAAACAATAAGCCCGCAAACTAGCGAAAATGAATAAAATGCAAACGTCTTTGGAGAGCTTCTTGCAAAGGGTAAGAGGACAACTTCTTGTGCCGGTCGTGTTGTATTATTTTCGCTGTATTTATCTGCCACACCTTGAAGACCGGTCTGTAAAAATAATGCCGACATTAAACCGGTCCCTGGTGCAAAAAAGGTTGGGGACCGCTAATGTAAATAAATATGGAATTAATCGTTTGTTTTCATTACTCTTATAACATGATTTTTTTTTTTTACCATATGCTAGTTTCCATTTTCCAAACTTTTCCAGACCTGGAAATTTATAAAAATCAAATTCCATACTTTCCATAGGAACCCTGGAAATGTGTCTTTCTGGTGATGAGTTGTTGAGAGGAGCTCAAAGTTTTAATGCTTTACTAATAAATTCTCATTTAAAGATTATAGATTCCAAAAATTAATTATGAATAATTCATTGCAAATATGTTTTGTCTTTTTATTTGACTCACAATGTAATTCATGTTTTATCTCCCCCTCATCATCAAGATAGGTGATTCCTTTGATAAGACATATTGGTTTTATTCAGACCAGGACAATTATCTTTATCGAGATTCACTGCTATACCTCCGATTGCCCTTTGTGATAGTGCAATAAATTATCCCTTCTGATCCTGTAACCATTAATAAACAGTTTGGATGAAGGTCTGGGCAGGCAATTTAAAAGCATTAATTTTCATTAGTGAAATCAAGCAGCTCCTAGTAACACCTGTGGCTATAAGACAGGAGGGAAAATTCAGGGACATTCACTCCAAGCACCGTCCAGTAATTTATAATTTATTAATGTGTTTGTTTGTTTTTAATGTTGTTTTTGTTTAGTAATGTGTCATGGAACAACTTGGCCATCCCCGACACCCACTGCTCCCCTGATGGAGAAGGCTATCAGTGTCCTCACGGCTTCATATGCAAGGACCTGGAGGAGCTGGGCCTCAGCCGACAGGAGCTTGGTTACAGTGGATTCAATGAACTTGGTAGGACAAAAATAGACATTCACAAGCATGTGTTGCATGTGCATTTACAATGTTTTAATTAGGGGTGGGCCTTTGATGCATTAATTATGATGAATTAATTACAAAAATACTAACACATTTAAAAAAAATTAACGCATTTAATCGCAGTTTCAGTGCATAATTTCCTGGTGCGATCATTACACTGATGCACATGCCAGAGCTCTACCAAGATGGCTACCAGAATGGAGGAATCAGATGAAAGTGCATTGCTAGGTCTGATGGAAGCGAATTAAAAAAATATATGAATAAATAAATAAAAAACTGCCTGATAGAAGCCTAGATAAAAAAATATTTAAGAAGTAAATAAAGTACTTAAAATGGTCACTTTATGTCCGGTTAATTTTGGCCAGGGAGATTTTCCATTTGTTTTTCTACTGTTTTACATTTTTAGTTAAATGTCTGCCCTAAATGGTCTTAGTGCTTTTTTTGAATGAAGGCAGTCCACTCTCAAGGTTTTTTAAGGATAAAATATGAAATGGTGCTTCTTTTCCGATGAAGTCATCTTTGGCCAAGTCTTACAAGTTGAGCCAGTTCATTTGCAGAGAGCACATTAACCAGAAAACAGCCAAGAGTTTCATTTTGTAGTTTGGCCAACTTACATAATTTATGTTAATTAGCTACAGCAGATCAAATTTGTCAGTGACAAGGACATACTGTACATCAAAGATCAGTCCATCGGGTTAATGAGTCTGCCAAACAGTTAGAAGTTTAAGTCTAGTCATTATAACAGAGTGAACTATGAGGACTCCCAGATTCTGTGTTTTTAGCTCTCATACTGTCAGACTATACATTCATTATAGATAAAAAGAGAAACTCGAGGTATTGTCTTTCTGAAACATTTAGTCTTAGGGGAGCCATAATAATTGGTGTGAGGTTCCCAGACACTGTGTTAAGCAAAAGCCTCACACTGACTTTAGTTTCAGTAACAATCTCTGCCTTTCATCTGACTGTACATCTTTGTGTCTTTTTTTGTTTAGGTACGAGCATCTTTACTGTGTATGAGGCTGCATCACAGGAGGGTTGGGTGTTCCTCATGTACCGAGCCATCGACAGTTTCCCTCGCTGGCGTTCCTACTTCTACTTCATAACGCTCATTTTCTTCTTGGCGTGGCTCGTCAAGGTTAGAACCAGTCTCTCTCTCTACTACTGCTGCACTTTCAGGAACAAAAAGTTTCTGGTTAATTGACATAAGCTAATATTTCACGCACAGGCGCCATGATTTCGCCTTGTTAGTCGAATGTTCTCTAATGAATGTTCGCTAATGAGAGATTCAATGTCACGTCACATGAAGCGAAAGGAGCGGTAGACTTGTCAAGCGCTCCCTCACCGTCTTGTTTCGCTCCTTCTGTTTTTTTGCAGAACGTGTTTATTGCCGTCATCATCGAGACATTTGCTGAGATCAGAGTGCAATTTCAGCAGATGTGGGGGTCGAGAAGCAGCACCACCTCCACCGCTACAACGCAGGTACAACACTCACACACACAGTAGTACTACAGAACACCACACTGACAAATTGTGTATCTTGTGTGTCTTGACTTGTACGTGGTGTGTAAGGCGTTGTCGACATGTAGCAGGGTATCCCACAAAACGAAGATATTTTTCTACGATTCGACCGGTCATCCACATGAAAACACAGATTTACGTCATGGTAAATGGTAAATGGAGTATATCTATATAGCGCTTTCATGACCTTAGCTAGGTCCCAAAGCGCTTTACAAGGCAACTCATTCACCCATTCACACACCAATGGCTACCGAGCTGCCATGCAAGGCACTAGCCACCATTGGGAGCCACTTAGGGTTCAGTGTCTTGCCCAAGGACACTTCGACATGTGTCGACCTTATGATTCCCAGGCGATCCAGCCGTCATCAAAAACGATTCTTCCGACCAAAGTGAAGATTTGCGAATACTCCGTTTATCTGCACGTGGACATCAATAACCGGTGTTTTGCGTTTCAAAACGTCACTGCCCGCGACAAAATATGTTCGTACGTCACATATGCGACCTGTGTTTTCATTCGTGTATGCCCTCACAAGGGTTTTGACGCTGTTTCTTGTCCAAGCACCTTTTTCTTGCAAGTTTAAACTTAGCTAAGGAGTCTACCTCCTTATTGGTCCACACAAACGAACCCGGCGCCATGTTTCATGTTTTGTGGAAGTGACGTTGAGAGGTGCAAGCTTCCTCTGATTGGATAGGATTTGGGAACTACTGCCACCTAAAGGTCCGGCATGCTTATGAACGTGCTTAAAAACGCACTTATGTGGTTAGGTGTGGATGATTTTCTAAAAACGAGGTGGTGTGTACGTAAGTTTTTTTCTAGATGGGGGGGTAGGATATTCAGTTTTACAAAAACCCTGCTACGTGTGAAAAAGGCCTCAGTCTGACTGGGTGGGAACCTGTTTTTTATTTAAAGCTGGTCCTCTTGCTTGAAAAAAAAAATCTGTTCATTCATCAAAGTTGAGTTCATTAAAGTTGCATGAATTCTGAAAAATCAAAGGAATGAACACACACATTTTGACAGGACTGGCTTTCTTAGGAGTGCATGGTCATCAATAAATACCTTTAGTTACACACAAAAAAATTGGCCGCCTTCAGGCTCATATTAAATCAGATGTCCATTTTTAATAGATTGGGCATCAGAGTATGTAAGATTAAATCTGCTTAATTAAAAAATAGGCCAGATAAAAATTACCCTCTTTGACCAATAAAGCAAAAGAGACATTAGTTTGGCAAAATGACAAGTGGGCTCTTGATAGCAGTCAAAAATTTTCTCCATGCACTTAGCTGTTAGCTGTATGAAATATCACCTCCCTGGAGCAAGGATCTCTATTTATAACACTTGCAGGAATCAAACTTGGATTGGGAATGGACTCTTTTCTTTCTGGAATTGGGGGATGTGGAGATTGATCAGGCAGCTTCAACAGCTTACAGAAGCAAAACACTTTCAGCTCGAAGATATATTTTTTTTGGCTTTAGCTGAACTTTAGATGGATACTCAAAGAAAAGCAGGGTCTTGCCCAGGTTGGACCTTTGATGAATCATTCAGGGTATCTACTGTGAAAGCTATGCCCACATTTGTAAGTCAGGCAGGTTCTTGGTGGGTGTTTGGCTCATCCAAAGAAGAATATGTATTTTGACCAATTCTTTGTGTTTTATTATGGAAGGAATCCAATGGTACAACCTAACACCAAATGCATGTGGTGTACAAAAAATTCAGCTAGTAGCTTGTATTTTTTTTTTGCTTGTGCAGGGCATTGTATTCACAGTTTACAATCACAAACACCACTGGTACCTGGTGAATCTTATCAGTTGTTAGAGTCACTAGATTTATATGCTTAAAATATGTGGCTGTTGTTAAGTTTGTGTGCTCTGTGTAGGCGAGTGTCTGAACTCCCATGTGATTTTACAATTATTCATTCATTTTGATATAATATATGAACACACTGGACCTAAAATTGCAAAAAAAAAACCCCAATAAACACAAAATTAGAGTAAGAAAAGTTTGATTTTTGACTGTGCAAACCACAAATGTGTAATGAATCATTGTAGTATATAACTTTGACGTTCAGCTCATGAGCACTCTCAGGCAAATCACCTGTTTTTTACTGTTTCGTCCTGGAACATGCAACAAACACCACAAGATTCAGCAAAAACAATGACATTTAAGTCTGGTTGTACTTGGTCTATTAATATAATTCAAAAACTGGAAAATAGTTTGAAAATAAGTTGAAATGGAGACTCTGTGAGGCTGCGTCTTGCTGCTACAGCATCATAAATTGCTACTCTCTCTCGAACACCACACAAATAGGACTTAAGGAGTTAAAGAAGTTGGTCCTCTGGACAGAACCTGGAGGAGAAATGTTTCTCTTTGGTTCTAAAACAAAGGTAGTTTGGGCATTTGATCAGCCTGTGTCTGTGGTACAGTCCTTTGATCCAGAACATACAAAGAGATTTTTCCTGTGAGATCCACCACAAAAACATCACATCACCAGGAAGAAAGACATCTGAACTTCCTGTCTGGCCCTATGATGCCTTAAATGATCCACCTTTCTGGAGCTATGTTTAGATTGGTGATTTGGGTGTTCAAACAATACTTTAGTTTATCTGCACTATATTGTAGCACCTTAAGAGATGCTGATGATGAACCCCAATGTCATTGGAACCTTTGTTGCATCTCTCATTTCCTTTCATCTCTCCTTTATTGCATAAATAATACCTCTAATAAGTGTATGAATGCCTCCAGAAATAATTTGATATGACAAGATAGCTAAGGTGTAAAATGTTAGGGATCTAATAAATCAATACGAACCACTAAGCAAATGACAACTCCAAAGTTTAAGTAAACACGTCTTTAAACTTTGTGTATTATTGAATTTGTCCAGTATGGATGTTGCAAAGCAAATTATAAGGCTGACCTCAGAAGCTGCTTTGTCCTCATATACCCTTTAGTTTCTAGGTAACACTACCTGTAGATTGTCTTTAGACAGGCTATGGAGGAATATACATTAGATAGAGAAGATAAGAAATATTCAGACTTTAATGTCCACAAAGGCAGTCAACCTTAAAACCAAGTGATTGGAGTGAGGAGATAATGTAAAAATATAATAGAAAATGAGATAAGATGAAACTTTATTGATCCCACATTGGTGAAATTCTTTAGATTTTATTTAATATGAGGTTCAGCCCAGACTGTAACTGTTTCAAGTCGCACTGAAACAGGATATGTTGGCAGGACGTTTTGATTGGACCATCGAAACATAACCAATCACCATAGTTAGCTAGCTGCCAGGACTAGATAACGTTAATACTACGTCAAAAATAAACCATTACACCTGCTGTACTTCATCTGTGAGAGCATGGCTACCGTCGCACCAACCACTTAAACAGACGTTTGTTTTTTTCATCACCTAGCAACCGAGCTGAAGTGATGTTCAATGACAATCTGTAAAAACCATAACACAGTAACAAGTTGTTTCTAATTGAACCATTTGCAATTCAACTGCCATCAAAATCAACACTTTGCAGTTTGTTGCAGGACTAACTAACGATGCTGTTCCAACAAAATACTGATTACATCTACTGCTACTACTCTCTGTCAACGTTTTATGGTGGAGCTGTCCCCATAACCACAGATTGATTGAGAACTGGATGTAACGCTACTATTGGCTGAAATTTCTCTGGACAAGATCATAAAAGTCACACTATATACATATATATTTTTATTTTACGAGGAAGTAAATGTGATTGAGCGTTTGTTGTTAAAAACAAACTGAACAGTTTTGGCCAATATTGTTAAGGAAGTAAACAATAGGTGCAGCGATGTGATCTAAAAGGATTAAAAAGACATTTTTCAGTGCAGGTGGACTCTAGATTAGCAGTTACTATTGATTTGACATTTTTCACATTAAGCTTTCTTACAAATATCCTTTTGGGTATGAGAGAAATTGTTACTCTGGTCTTGATTAATGCCCGTTTTCTCTTGATGTGGCAGGCATTTGATTGCCTCTGCCACGCTTATATTACTCTGGACTGACGAAGAGGGCTGAGTAGTAGGTGTGAAGCAGGGAGAATAAAGAGAGAAGGTTTTCTGTAAGAGGTAGGATTTATGATTGCAATGCACTTGAAAACTGTAGATGAGGGGGCAGAAAATAAGAGATGTTTGGGACTAAATGTCTTAATTATACAACACTACATAAGGTGTTATATATGACAGTAGCTCATTATACAACAATATGACAAAAAGGTTGTGCAGTGATGAATCTATGTTTGCATTTGAGGTAAAATCTATCACTGGCCTTTTGGATCTTTAAACATTTTTAATCATAATGGCTGAACCGTGAACGGTTAAAGTGATAAATCTTGACATGACTTGACAAGTCATCAAACTCTGTTGCTTCAGTCGTGATGGAAAACAGGCTAGTGCCACTGGCATACTGCTATGACCTTGAAAACAATTAGCCTTTCCTGCCATTATCGAAATTAATTGTAATCACATCGTCATGCCCCAATCTTTATCTTAGAGGGGGGAAAACTAATTAGCTGTGGTGTAACACTTAACTGTCAATCACGGAGGCGGAAACAATATAACCCTTTCTTAATGTTCCCCAGAGAGAGACAGACTGGTATACTGGTCCCAGGAGACACAACCCGTACCACACTTCCCATTCCTTGACTTTGCTATACTGTCGACTGGTTTTAATACAGATTAGACTGTAAAGCCTAAGTTTGTTGATAAAATGACAAAGCATGGATCACCCTTTGTTTCATGCGATCAGGCATTTCCCTCTGTGTTTTGATGAGCTGAACATGAAGCTGAGTTTCATTGAGCTGTTCTTTGACCTGCCTAAAGTTAGACAATATCAACCCCTGTACATTTGACATCAAGGTTTTGCATCGTATTTTCAGGTTGTATTAAAAACAAGACGATAACTATGAGTTAAGACACCACGGCTTTGCTGGAATGTGATAAAAGGTGATGCTGGCAAACAAAGCTGAAGCAGTGTGTGTGTGTGTGTGTGTGTGTGTGTGTTTGTTGGGGAGGGTTGTGTAATCAAAGAGTAGAAAGATGAAAGAGCCAGAGAGGTTGATGGATTTTTGTATGCGAAGCAGCAAGCAGCGGTTCTTTGAATTGGTTGCAAGATGCAACAGGAAACTTAACTTTTCAGGCTTCACCCCACCTTAAATTTCACAATTTCACTTCTCACAGTGGTGTTATTAGTCACTCTCATCACTTTGGACACAACTAGAAAGCACCTAGAGAGTGAAAATTTCTACCAAGGCATAACCCAACTGTGCTGACGCTATAGCCTGAACACTGTTGCCCTCTTGTGGTGAAATAGCAGCACTATCTTGTTAACTATCTTGTTGTGAGTTCTTTTCAGACATGATCCCATCCTCTGATACACTTTAGATTATCTCTAACATCAAGTTAATTAATTGGGTGACCCGATAGCCAAGTGGGTAGGGCCATTACCACGTGGGCAGCAAGTAATGTATTGATCTTATGTCATCATCAAATAACTTAAAAAAAATAAAAGTAAAAAAAAAACCTCTTTAGCCGTGTCCTATTTCCCCCACCCCATGATTACATACCGTATCTTGCAGACTATAAGCCGCTACTTTTTTCCAATGCTTTGAACTTAAACACCGGTGTTTCTCATGTATCGGCAGCAAGAAGCTCGTTGGCTTTTTACAAGCTAGCAAGCTCCGTGCCGCCGATACATTTAGCGTCGTCACATCAGACCCGGTCAGAGTGGACCACATGAAACTGTTTGAATAAATTCAATAGCGGCTTATAGACAGGTGCGCTCAATAGTCTGGAAAATACGGTAATAAGTGAATGCGAAGTTGCAAGCAGATGTGAATATACACTGGGAATGCAAACAAAGACATAGACACAAATGTATGTCCACACAAGTTAAAAAAAAAAGCTTCATGTGGTAGCAAAATTTAATCAACGTTAAGATTCTTTCAGAGGGAGGACCGGTTTATTGTTGTCTGTGGCAGTGGCATAACTTCATGACAGGACTTTGACTCTGTTATGGGATTAAGCTGAGACATGGCGCCATTTTTGAGTTTTTTTGGGGACTTCCACAACAGGTAAAAGGCAGCAATACTCATGATCTCATTCATTGTTGATGGAGGAAGTGGCAGTCGTTGTGATTTCCAGATTGCGTGTTTTCTAGAGGGAGTACCTGTATTGGCTGTTGAGGCTGAATATTCGGACAATCAGCGACCCCATTCGCCACAAAATTCGCTTTGGTGTGAACACGGCTTTATTTCTCCCTAAACTTTTAATGACTAAAATGCAGCAAGTTGAGTTTTGGAATAATTCATTGATATTAATGAGTGAACCAGCTTCACGGTGAATTTGAAAGTCTGTGCTGTGATATTGGTTTGTTTTTATTCCCAGTTTTAGCTCCTCGGGCCTGCATACTGTATTTAGTAGCTATCATGCTGTTTGTGCGGTTGTGAATTTAATGCCTTCAGCTTTTTAGTGGCCACAGATGTTTTAAGAAGATGTAGCCAAAGGGTTGATGTGTGTGTTTTGTCCAGTACTTTCATTGGCATGCAGGTTTTGTGTGTGTGTGTGTGTGTGTGT
>OOFC01027180.1:0-14759 GCA_900323345.1 Pseudochromis fuscus | reverse complement strand
CGCATCATAGTTTACGCACCACAGGGGGCAGGTCAGTGAACGCTTCACTGGTTACCCGCCACAGGAGGCAGGTCAGTGAACGCCTCACCTTTTACCCACCAGAGGAGGCAGGTCAGTGAATGCCTCACTGTTTACCCACCACAGGGGGCAGGTCAGTGAACGCATCACTGTTTATGCACCAGAGGAGGCAGGTCAGTGAACGCATCACAGTTTACGCACCAGAGGAGGCAGGTCAGTGAACGCCTCACAGTTTACCCACCACAGGGGGCAGGTCAGTGAACGCCTCACTGTTTACCCACCAGAGGGGGCAGGTCAGTGAACGCCTCACTGTTTACGCACCAGAGGAGGCAGGTCAGTGAATGCCTCACCGTTTATGCACCAGAGGAGGCAGGTCAGTGAACGCATCACAGTTTACCCACCACAGGGGGCAGGTCAGTGAATACCTCACTGTTTCCCCACCACAAGGGGCAGGTCAGTGAACGCCTCACAGTTTACCCACCACAGGAGGCAGGTCTGTGAATGCCTCACAGTTTATTCACCACAGGGGGCAGGTCAGTGAATGCCTCACTGTTTACCCACCACAGGGGGCAGGTCAGTGAATGCCTCACCTTTTACCCACTAGAGGAGCCAGGTCTGTGAACCTTACCTTCCATCGGTATTATTATTATTATTACTGCTATTTCCAACCTTTTGATGTAGTTCTACGTTTTTAAAAAAAAATATTTTCAACTTTTTCAATTATTTCTAGTCTTTTCTACTATTTTCAACTTTTTTCAACAATTTCTACTTTTTTCAACTTTTTTCAACATTTTCTACTTTTTTGTACCTTTACCAACTTTTTTCAATATATTCTACTTTTTTCAACTATTTTCAACTTTTACCACCTTTTTCTACTTTTTTCTACTTTTTCAACTATTTATACATTTTTTCATACAATTTTCAGAATTTTTTATTATTATTTATTATTATTATTTTTATTCTGTTAAAGTCTGAAACTTATGTAGTCAGAGTGAAACATGTAGAACAAACTCGATAGATCCTTTTCTCTCCACATGGTCTTTGCTGTCATTGGATGACCATTGTTTTTTTGAGGGGTGTGTCCAAACTTTTGATTGACGGGGATATTTCAGCATTTAAAAAATAAATTAATTAATTAAAATTGACAGTATTCTGTCAGTGTCACCTGCAAAGCTAAGATCAATTTCTACCCTGTACAAATTCATTAATGATACTTATTCTACCTCACTTGAGGAAATTAAGAAGCAGTGGGAAACTGATCTGGATTTAACAATCAGTGATGAACCCTGGGAGCCCACTCCTCTGCATATACCTGGATCCTCAATCTGCGCCCGTCATGGTCTGATACAGTTGAAAGTGGTTTTAAGACCTCACCTCACTAAGCTGGCAGACATGTACCCAGACACAGATCCCTCCTGCCCTCAATGCAAGGGTCATCCAGCAGACCACATACATATGTTGTGGTCATCTCCAACACTTTGCATTTTTTAGTCCAATATCTTTGATGTATTTACAAAAATCTTTGAGGAAAAAAATGTGCCAGAGTCACATAATTGCTATATTTGGTATTAGCAGATTGACTCTACCAAGCAACGCATGTGATGTCATTGCCTTCACCACCCTTATTGCAAGGAGAAGCATCCTGCTTACCGTATTTTCCGTACTATTAAGCGCACCTGTCTATAAGCTGCAAATGAATTTATTCGAACAGTTTCATGTGGTCCACTCTGAACGGGTCTGATGTGGTGAGGCTAAATGTATTGGCGGCATGGAGCTTGCTAGCTCGCTGCAAGCCAGCGAGCCTCGTGCCGCTGATACATGAGCTACACTGGTGTTTAAGCCGCAGGGTTCAAAGCATCAGAAAAAAGTAGCGGCTTATCATCCGGAAAATACAGTACTTGAAAACAGCAATCTCCACCTAGCTTCACAAGATGGATCAGAGCGACAGTGCATTTTCTGAAATTAGAAAAAAATAAGATTTGCTCTAAAAGGACCGACTCAGCAATTCTTAGAGACATTGCACACCCTTAAAATTGATGCCAAGGTAGGCGGGTGGGTGGGCTTAGCATTGATGCGATTTGACAATACGTATGACAAATCTTGACTAATGTACTCATATATATGTTGTTTGTTGACATTCATTTAAATAAAGGGGGAAAGCAAATTTCAGCATTTTAAATTCTCCCATGACGACTTCATTGACTCTCTGTCGAGCTGAGATCAGTCTGTTGTGCTTTAGCGATAGCATCCAGTGGAGACAGAGTGACTGGCTGGTCTGATTTATGAGCAGTGTGGTTAGTGTGACAGCTTTTCAAAACACAAGTACTGAATTAAAAAACAAAATGAAAACACTTAAACAAAAAAGTGCTTCAAGTCCTTCAGATATAATATTATCTATTAAAGCAATGCAGTTGTGAGTTCTGTAAGCTGTGATATACCTGGATGTTTAGGTAGACCCTTTATTTTCATTCGATTATTTACAACATTTTTAGTCTGATGAATTTTTGCCAGTGACTGAACATTAGGACTGTGTGATATGGATATAGGCACTGAACAAAACAGTGGTTAATGACACAATAATGGGAGCAAAGAAACAACATTACCCTCTGAGTCTTAACCAGAGGAAATAATTATCATATAAATAATGTAGTTAAAAGGCCTCTAATACATTCAACCATTAACTAGGGCCTTTGTGGATAATATAACCTAATTCCACCTTAACTATCTCTAGCTCATTTAAGAGGCAACCCGGGAGTCTTACACCAGTCCAGTTTTTACAGTGCTCTCCAATTTGTTATCATACCTACTGCTGCTCAGTGTGAACAGTAAAATGATCCAGTCTATCAATATCTAAACAGCTGGGGCCATAAAGGGGCCAAACCACCCTCACCATCAGTGTTATAGTATCTCACAGAAATACAAATCAGAGGAACTACGCTCCGAGTCCTTCACAAATGTCTTGTCTAAGTGGTGTAAAGAAATGCTCTGCTGTTCACAGTGAGTATGAACCCAGGTGTGGCAGAGCACAGCTCATTCGGGAGAAGGGCCTCATACAGCTTACCTAACAGGAAATGTTGCGGTGAATTGTTAATGACGGCACGGCTGATGGTTTGTTTGTTTCAGCCGGAGAAGTGATGCCACATTACAATGTCGTTAGACATATTGGTTGTATTCAGCCGGGGCTGCTGCTGCTGCTGCTGCAGCACGCTAATAAAATGCTTTGAAATTAAGTTTCTAAAGGTTTGCTAGAGGCAGGACAGCGGTCATATCTCACTCTTCTGTTGGGTTCCCATAAGAGCTGCAGTCCAAATAAACCTCACTGATGACACTCTTGCTATTGATTATCCTCCATGGTTATTGATGATGCATTGATCCTACAAGAGGAAGAAATCTATACCAAACAGAATACATCTATATTTATTTATTCTATCAGTTTCCTGACAATACTGATACATTGTTATGATCTTATGGAGAAAATACCATTTGATTATCTAAGAGTAAAGTGAAAAGGCAATATCCTAGCAACACACAAATACACTGACATCCACACTTATAGGTGCTTGTAGAGTTCGAGATCGTGACGTCACATCAAAGCATTTTGGGATTTATGGTCCACTCATCAGCGGCCACATTCATTCCTATAGATTTCTACTCTTTTTAAAGTGCAAACTTTCCAGTCATGTCATATTTCATCAAAAATGGGACACATATGTTGCATGGAGGGATGTGTCAGTAAGTCTCATCACTGGTCTGGGAGAAGTTAATCAGTTAATCATGTTCTTATCCCACTGTTCATGTCGGGGCTAAAACACCTGTCCATCCCTCTGTTTTGTAACACAGCCCTACGAGCAATCACGACGTTGTCTTGTCCGGGGCTGTGGTAGGACACATTAATCTATTACATAAATGTGGATAAAACAATGTTCCCGCACAGACCAATGCTTCCCTTGCGCTGTAACAGATTTGTAATTTTCAGAAACAGCTACAGGCTGAGATGCATCAGCTGTTTGCCGACCATTCATTAAAGTCGCAAAGAAAACAACAGTGATCACTCACATCCAGGCGTCTGTTCCACCTATTGAAATGATGCCCCACTTGTTTTATTGGTGTCCTGTAAAATGTGTGTTATAATATTAGTATTATCTGTGTCAAATGCACATTTTTGACACCTGACGCTATTCGGCTGTTTACCATTGCAGACCACAAACATGGCGGACGCATCCCGTAATCCACCGCAGCATGACGTATGTTCCTGAACTCTATAGGAGGTTTACATGGCATGTATGTGTTTGTATTAGTGGAGAGATGTTAGTTTATGTTAGAGTCTGATTTGTAACAATGACCTGAAGTGTAACAACAATCCAAATTGTTCGGAAAAAACAATTTAACAAGTCCTTGAATATAATAACTGGTCAATAATGCAACAAGATCCTGAGCCCAAAATGGGGCATTTGTGGGTTAGGGTTAGTTATTACATGTTGGGTTTTTTTTTACTTTTTTATTTTATTTTTTTATTAGAATTCAGGTAGTTGTTACATTTCAGGCTCTAACAGTTTACAGACATAATGGTGCTGATGGCTGTCCTTTACAAATATACAATTATATGGTACCAGCACGTCTTATTAATTGGTCTGTTTAAATAGTTTGATCTACTTGAGTCTCCCAGAAATGATAACATACAACAGAGAATGCAGACAAAGCTGCAAGGAAACCAAACTTTTACATTGAAAGGCGATAAAAGCAAAACCATGCTTGAAACCAACCAAAAACAAGGGTGAATCCAATCTGTGCACACATGTGATTGTATGTTGGGTTCACCTAATAGTTGTGGACAGTGCGCGGACAGATGCTCAGATAGAGATTTATTGCCTTTAAAGAGGTGGGTAATTTGTCTTCTACAGCAACATTCCTTCAACAGGCCATCCACAGCACCTTTGGTGATCTCTCTGAAGCTGTGCTGGACTCGTGGTCCAAGCTGCCTGGGAATAGGCTGCGCTCCCAATAAACACATACATGGCAAAGAAAATGACTTTACATGACAGAGCCTGGGAGGATCAGCAGAAAGGAGGGTGAGTCAATCCCGTATCGATTTCCCTCTCTCCCCGGGGGCTCAGAAAACAGTCCTTTGGCAAGAGATAGTTAGGTTTTTGGTGGGAACCACATAGATGGGCTGATAGTGGCCGTGCTGTGAAAAAGGCCACGCTCGGCCTGAGATTAGAAACTTGTATAAGAGAAAGTGAAATTGTTTGTGCTGTATTGAATTCTGCTGACCGGCTGGATAGGAGTGAGCCCAACCTCCTCTGAGGGATTGGATCCTCAATGTGGCAGTTAAAAACTCATCTGTCCGCGCTCTCTCCATATGGCTGGATGTAGAGTGGGGGAGCACCTCTAATAACCTTTATGGTGCTGCTCGGAGCCCAGGGAGCCGCCTGCATAATCATCTCAGCTCAGGCAGAGCGCTGAAACCATAAATCAGCTGAGTGCGCACAGGCTGGACCCGTGTCCTCGTGGCCTCCTGGCACAAGTCATCTGTTTGGCTGGGGGTGTCTCAGAGTCTTCTCTCCAGGACAATGATACTCTGTTAATGTCCCCGCCTGAAGAATCAGTCTGAGATGAGACGCTTGTGAAATGATTAGAGCCTTTCAATATGTCATCGTGCCCTTGTTGTGTCGACCGCAGTCAAATCGTTGTATGACTTTGTTTGCCCTGCTTGATGAGCAGGGATTGTCACACAGGGCACTGTAAAGGTTCAGTTATTGAATTTACTAAAAGTCAATTTAATAAACAACTGTATGATTGCCCACTGGTTTCTGGTTGAATGATGTTTCCTCTGGTGACCGATGTCGTGCTTGCTCTTGTTTGGTGACGGGTGAAACCAACATATCTTCAGAGAGAACCAGCCGAGGCAGTGATTCATGTACAATAAATAACTCTCATCAGACAATGGAGCACTTCTTGTGCCTTAGACTGTAGTTAAACCTTCAACACAACCATAAACCTACAATCTTCTTTGACGATTACTTACAGAATCTATCCCCTGTAGCAACTGGTAGTGATCCTTCTAGCCAGGATATTTTACACACCAATGGATACGTTTACATGCAGCTAATCTTCAGGTTAAGGTCAATACTCCGGTGTCTGAAACATTCGGAATAACCCATTTACATGCAAACAGGGTTATTCCTGTATACATGGTAATCCCAATCAATCCCAATCGAAACAGCGATGCATGGACAACATCTCGATGCACGGAGAACAACATGATGCAATGTGCATCATGACGTCCATCATCATGACTTCCACTTAGTAGTTCCTGTACTCAAAACACCAACATCCCTTGTGAATAGAACATGTGCAGAACACAATTAATGTTCCTTTCTATGGGGATGTCCCGCTAGGCCAGGGGTGGGCAATCCTGGTCCTCAAGGGCCGCTATCCTGCATGTTGTAGATGTGTCCCTCTTCCAACACACCTGATTCAAATCACCAGCTCATCATCAAGCTCTGCAGAATCCTGTTAACGATCCTGATCATTTGAATCAGGTGTGTTGGAAGAGGGACACATCTAAAACATGCAGGGTAGCGGCTCTTCAGGACCAGGATTGCCCACCCCTGTGCTAGGCGAAAGTATACATGACCAAATCCTATAAAAGGAGTAACCCAGCTGTGATTTTCGGGTTTTTAAAAACCAGAATATGAACATATTCCATTTTTTCAAAAGGTCTATTGGTGTTTACATGGCCGTGCACAACCCGATTATTGCTAATATTCTGGTTATGAAAGGGTTATTGACAGCATGTAAATGTATCCAATGTTTACACCAAAAAAAGAAAGACTAGGCATACCAGATACCTGTGTATTTCTACCCTGTAAGCTGGGATGAGCATGAGGAAGCTGTCTGACACTGCCTCCCTGGAAGATTTGTTGGAAATAAGGTGGGGTAGGGTAAATAGGGTATTTCTCCAGGGTGCTGGGCAGGAGCCAAACTTTGGCTTTACAATATAAACAGAAAATGAGGGTCAAGTCCAGGCCATTCCTGCATCAAGCCTCAGTGAGATTGCCGGCAGATGAAAGCTGATGAATAGAAAACCACTGCCAAGAACCATCATTCAAATCGCCCAGCCTCTGTGTTTCCTCTTTTGTTTTAATTGTCTTGCTTTGCAGATGCTCTCCAGTTGACCCAATAGCAAACGTCCCTCTGAATTAGAATGAAACAATGAAACTGAAATAAACTTCCACACTCTTCTGAAGAAAAAAAAACATAATCTGTGCTGTGAGATCTCTTAAATCTAAAATCCATCGGAGAGTTGCAGAGTGATGCAGAACAGGCAATGCATCTCAAATATGTCATTAACCTCCGCCTCTTGTTTTCTGGTGCTTTCCACACAGAGCAGCAGCTGTTTGTTGTCGGGCAAGTGAAAAGGAAAAAATGCAAAGCATCTTCTCATTATTTTTATCTGTAAATTTACATAATTAGCAGCATTTTTATGCTTTTTTTTTGCTGAAACTATACAGTATACTGTATGTCTGGCAGGCATACTGTTTGAAATGAATCAAACACTTGAGAAGCTTGGAGAAGAATGAGTGAGAGTAAAACAATGAAAGGCATCTCATGACTGCCACGTCGACAGCCTCTGGTGTAAACATTCAGAGGTGGGGGCTACGCATGGACCCTGTCAATGAGTAATAAACATTTAGTCAGCAAGGATTCATCATCGTCCACCCTGACAGTGTTTTGCATTAGCAGTGAAAACCAGATTAGATATGCACACTGTAGATCACGCTAAGGGGCTTTTTTTTTTTTTTTTTCACAGCAGCACTTTCCACCTCATACATCAAAACAGGAAAGCATGCTTTATTTTACTGTATCAGTCATGTCTGCCATTACCCCTAATGACTGACGCAATGACACACAGAGGTTGCCAAGTAACGAGACCCCCCCCCTCCTCCATTATTCCTACCACTAACACTTCAGCCCCGTGTGTGAAGGATATGGCTATAATAATAATGGGGCAGATAACGGTGCAATTCCATAACGCATTTTACAGCCCTAAAAGCACCTCATGGGCATCTACTGTAAATATGCCCAGCTATAAACAAGCCATGCGGACATCGTTCAGCCCTTTGGCAATTTTCTGGACCACTTTGTGTGTGAAACCTTTAGGTCACTGCTGGTTCAGTGCAGCTTCAACGAACTCAAATGTAAAGGCAAAGTTTACTGTGTAATTGTGATGCTCAGCACGACATGTAACAACAACCTGAAATGTAACAATGACACAAATTGTTATAAAAAATATGTAATAAAATCCAAAATGTAATATCTGGTCAATAATGTACAAGATGCTGAGCCCACAAAGTAAAAACTTTGCCCAAAATGTAACAACTTCTTACATGTTGGGTCCATTGATACATTTTGGGTTTTATTACATTTTTTTCTATTACCGTATTTTCCGCACTATAAGGCGCATCGGATTATAAGGTGCACCTTCAATGAATGGGGTATTTTAAATCTGTTTTTATATATAGGGCACACCGCATTATAAAGTGCATAGAATAGAAACTGCTGTCGTGGCTGGGGTTGCGTTATCCATCCATCTAGATCAGGGTTCGGCAACCTTAGACACTCAAAGAGTTGGTCGCATTTCCCACAGAAAAGAAAACACAGAGAGCCGCAAAACCCCTTTGACTTAAAAAATGCTGATAACACTGCATATATATATTTTTTATCTTAATTCTATCTATTAAAAAAAAAAAACTTTAGTGTGTGGCATTCATGAAATCAATGAAGTGGTACAACAAAAGTTATTTCTTTTCTGCATGCAACATAAACATTTTGAAGACGGTATCTTGACATACGAGTGCCCCTACCTACGATATGAGGCATCGTAGGATCGATTTTTGGCTTTGAGTTGACAGAAAAATCCAAGTTACGAGCTACCAGATATGCCACCCGCCGCTTGTTAGCACTGTGAACACCAAACCTTCCACCCAGCATCCCACGTCTCGCTCACTTTACCTGTTACAAGCCTGTGCCTTTAACAAGGTGGCTTGTGGGGAATCCCTGAGTGACGTATGAGGAAGCGGGGATTTTGTTTTGTAGTTCTGTGTGTGATGGTGAGTGCAGCCACGATGAGCACAGGAGGCTGTGAGTTAGTGAAAGTTAACTCGGCCAAAGAAGTAAACATTACAGGCTGTTGGTTTTGTGTAATTTTGCTGCAGCGCTTAATAAAAGCGCAGTTCTCTGAAGAACGGTCGACCCGGATTTTATGCTGTTGTTGCTGGCAGGTGTCGCCGATGTCGTGGTTGTGACGCATCATTTGAGCATCAAAAAATAAAAAAAATAAAAACAGAAAATAAAAACATTTTGTTTCAATGTTACACGAACACCATAATCTTCACGTTTATAATGACACGGAAAAACTAAATGAAACAGAATAAATTTAGCTTAAATATATCATCATTTATTTTCCAAAAACACAGGGAACTACAGCAGAATGATGAAAGAGCCGCAAGCTGGTTGCCGACCCCTGCACTAGGTGGAGCGCACTGTTGTTTTATGAGAAAATAAAGGCTTTTAGGTGCGCCTTATAGTGTGGAAAATACGGTACATTTCAGACTTGGCACTCTTGTTACATTATTGACCAGTTATTACATTTCAGGTTTTATTACAATTTTTTTTATAACAATTGAGGACGTTGTTACATTTTGTTACATATCAGGCTCTACCACACCTACTAAGTGTATACAGTGGCTGCACATAGGTGAAGCAGAGGTGAGGTTTGTGTGCATCTCTGCAGAGATCCAGGGTTATCTGTTCCAAAGCCAACAACCCAGTGAGGGGTCTTGTCCTTGTCCCTGTGCGTATTACAGTTTACTGAACCTCCTGTGTTAGGGAAGCAGCTTAGGAGGAAAAAGACTGCAGTGCAGAGGGAGGTGGACATTTCAGAGAACAGGAGCTAATCTTTGAGAAATTATCCTCCATATTCTGAAAGTCTGTGTGCGTATTTCAAAGGACACTAAAGGCAGCGACTGACCGTCATCATTTTAACACTTTTAGACTTAAAACTGACCTTGACAATTTTACTGTGATTGAACTTGAGCGTTCTTTAATTGAGGTATTTTCACTCCTGAGTAGTTCTCAGGAGCCCACTCACAATAGTTGATTAAAACTGAGCTGAACCGAGAGTGCTGTGTGTGTGTGTGTGTGTGTGTGTGTGTGAAAGGAATGTGTGACCCTGTGTGCGTGGACACAAAACACACACTCTTAACACAACAGCTGTGTGTAGACGGACAGTATCAGCCACAATTTGACCTACATATTTCCACTTATTAACACCAGCACTGCAGGCGAGGCAGCTCCTGGGGGCCTCACTACTATGAAACAGTGAGCATTCATACATTCATAGGAAATTGTCATGATTTTCACGTATTTCGAGTTTGTTTTGATTATTTTCATGGTTTCTTGTATTTAGTTTTTTCTGGTTATATATCTGGTTTTGCTTTGGTTTCATTCATGTCTTTTTTTCATGTCTCTTCTCCACGTCTGTGTCTCTCCACATGCATCACATCTGTCTGTTGTTTCTGCATTTAATCATGGTTCTGTGTATTTTCAGTTATTGTCATGTCATTTCCTGTTTTATTTTGTAGACTTGTTCGTGGTGTGTATGTCCAAGTTTTGTGTCTCTTGTCACACCTGCCCTGATTGACTTGTCTCACCTGTCTTGATTTGTCTCGTCACAGCTGCTCCCTGATTGTCCTCTCCACCTGTTTCTTATTGTGCTTTGTTACCTTGTGTATTTAACCTCATGTGTCTCTCTGTCCTGTACCAGTTCGTTTGTAGCTTCTACTCGTGGTCCAGCCTCATGTTCATGTTCATGTTTGTTTTCTAAGGCTGTATTCAGACCAGAAAAGTCTTTTGGTCCACTTGTTTGGTCCGGACCAAAAGCGGACTTTATTTTTTTCGTTTGGTGCGGTTCCTATTCAGACTGCACTTTTTGCAAGTGGACTATATTCTGTAAACACATCCGCATGTGTGACGATCGGTGCTCTGATTGGACAGCACTGACAAAGGGCGGCACACAGATAACACACCAGGAAATGGAGGTAAACATTCGGGCGACCGCTCGAAGCCCCTCTCCTTCATTTTCTCATTAAACATGCTGAAAACGACCGCATTTTTGTATGTCTTTTCAAGTAGTTGGACTATGTGTGCATCTGCCCAAATATCCAAGAGGCACAGTGTCTCCTCGTTGCTCCAAGTCTGTCCACGGCTCATTGTTTGTAGCATGTAGCATTAGCGTATATTTTTTCCCACAATGCTTGGCTATGGTGGCTTGTTAGGCCCAACAGACGCATGTATCCTGTAGTTAGTTCAGATGGACCTTGGTTTGTATTCAGACCTGCACAAGAGAACCAGGATCCGCACCAGAGTTCGTTTGGAAACGGACCGAGACCACCTCAAAAACAGGGTCTCGGTCCGATTGTTTGGTCCGCACCAGGGTTCGATTGTGTCTATTCACACCTGCATGGAAAGTCCGGACTAGTGTGGGAAACGAACCCCGGTCCGTTTAAAGTGGACCAAACAGTCCAGGTCTGAATACCACCTTAGTCACAGTCATAGTTCTGCTTTGTTTATTTGACACCCTGCCTGTTTTTTTTGGGGGGGGGATCCTACCCTCTGCCTGTTGTTGTGGATACCTCTGCCCGGATTAAATCCTCTACCTAATCTGCTCTGGCCTCAGTGTCTGCATCTGGGTCCTTATTCCACGCCTGGTTTTCATGACAGGAAATATATTGAAAACTTCTCTAAAGATTTGAAAGAAAACCTGAATTTCCAGCATTCATTGGATTCTGTTTTCCACAGGAAATGTAAAATGTGCAAATTGCATGTGAATGAACTGTATAAATTATGACTGTGTATATGTACAAATGTTCAAAAAAATATGCATTCTTGCATTTCAGGACTTCTTATATTGTAGCGATCACTGAGCTGTTGCTGTTTGTAGAGTTCTGCTCATGTTTCTGTGTCGAGGAGGTGTTAGTGTGTTGTGTTATAAAGTGTGTGTTACAATAATGTGGTGCATAAAAGCAAAAGTTACTGTTACTCTCTTCCCTGTGCACCTGACACAATATTAATGTCTCTGCAAAATTATTTAGATTGAGGAGGAAATGTATTGGACTAAATGTCGCCTTTAAAATATCTTGAGTTATTCCACTGGAAGATATTTCAAACTAGTTTAACGTACAAATGCAAGTTCCCCTGCTCAACTTAGTTCATGTAGTTGAGTTAACTACATTTTTTTAGTTGCCTTAACATTACAAGCCAAGTTCAGACTGATGATAAACTTGTTATTTTAACTCAAGATTTCAAGTTATATCAATTAATTATTGGAAATTGAAAATAAAAGTAATGTCTCTCACCAGTTCTCATGAGCTTATAGTTCTTTGCACTTGTAGCTGTGATTTTCAAGTTAATTTTAGGTTCAAATGAATGAGACACATTTATTTTACTTGTCATCATAAGTTTGAATAATTTCTAATTTGTTTAAATTCTGCCGTGCAAGTAATTTCAAAGATCATTTGAAACATGTTTTCCCAAAATCCAGAAGGAACATCTTCCTTTCCCAGGGTTCGGGTTAGTCCCGCCTCCACATTCCCTCCATTTTGTTCCTTTACATTTATTTTATTTTTTTTACACATAACTTAAAGAACCAAGTTCAGTGAACTTATACACACCTGGCAAAAATCAACATAGCTTCATATTTCAAAACTCATTTAATCAAGTTCATATTCCCTAATTTTCAAAGGCTGTTTCAATTAAAGGAAAGAAGTAAGTGGACATTCATTAATGAGGCCGTCATGTTTTACCGTGTGCAGTGGTCCAACCATATGAAGACTATTTATTTTACTCCATATGATGAAATTCTGGAGCTTCAAGTTGAGGCTCTTATCTGCACAGGCCTGTATCTTATGATGTGGACAGCATGTGATAGGGGAGGGCAGGTCTGAGCAGGAGGACTGTGATGTGCCAGATCTCAGTTGTTTTTGCAGCCTGGTGTTAAGATTGATGAAAAGTAGGACCCAAATGCTGACTAATGTGAAAGAACTAAGTTTAATTTTAAAAAAATGACAAAAAACAAAGGGCGCTGCAAAAACCAGAAACAAACCAAAAGGTATCCACAGGAGTGAGACAGGTGAACCACATTAGGGCAGGGCCAGCAATCACACATCACTTATGATGCTTTATAGACACCTGCTGACTTTTTAGGATGCAGGCAGTAGTCAGCAGACTAATGATCTCCACATGATTGAAGTGATCGACATTGTCGATGTGCTGCTGGATTACGGTCAGGTGGATATCATTCCTGGCCTGAACTAAATTGACCACAGGCAGCTCTAGTTGGTCAATCAAAGGTCTGCCCCTGCCTCCCCTATTTGGCCTTGTCTCAGTTCTGCAGGGAAAGCAAAGAACACATTGAGGCACAACACCTACTGTGTGGTATCTATCTGTATGTACTACACAGTGGTACACTGGGGAGACACTGTAAAACAGACTTTATTACAGTAACTCATTACCCACTATACAGCAATTTGATAATTGACTGAAGTGGATGTAATGCACAGTCCATGCTGAACAATTAGCGGTTCTCGAATGTTCTGATGATCGAGGCCACCGTGGTTCTTCTTCGCTGTGGCCTCGCTCATTGTCACACCCCGACTGATGACATGATCAACAACCATGGCTCTAATTTCATTTGACACCCTGTGATGTGGCTGTCGCTGTCTTAGTTTCTTGGCTTTGTCCTTTCTCCCTGATGTCCATGTTCATGTCTACGTCCAGGTCCATGTCCACATCCACGTCCACATCCACGTCCACATCCACGTTCATGGCCATGTCCACGTTCACGTCCACGAAATCAATCATCAGTACCTGGAGTCAGTCAGGAGTTGTCATTAGTACCCACAGGAAATCTGGGCAAAAACTTCAAGTACCACTTGTTCATCATTATCCATAAATCTGCATATTACTTATCATTTTGAGTAGTTGTATCCATTGGTTGTTAGTTGCCTTTAATGACATGAAAACACAGTCATATCATATGTAATGTGTGTATTGCATTTTGAAATAGTAATACTTTGATGTTAAGTTGTGTCATTTTGAACAAATGATTGAAGTTAAGTGAACAAAAGACTTAAATGTAATTTGTAGTGTATCTAAGAAAATGTTTAGAGATTTGAAAACTGTTTATTTTGATGATCTGTGTTGAGGTTTGAATCTAGAGTAGTTAAAGTTGAGCAGAAACATCTGAGGTTAGCGCTGAAGTGATTGTACAAAAACTGTAACCAACATTTTATTGTTTTTACTCATTATTTTGTTGTTTTTACCAAAGGTTTGGTTGTGTTTACCCTTTATTTTGTTTTTACTCAACATTGTCTTGATTTTACCCAATACTATGACTAATGTTAATGTGTTTTTAATGACAAATTATCTAAGGTATTTGTTGAAACCAATAATGTAATATCAGCCGATAACGTAATAATGGCTAGTAACATAATAAATTTGCCCCTTTTTGAAATGTAATAGGTCAATAACGTAATAATTGGCCAATAACGTAATAAAAGTCCTGAACCAATAACATAATAAATTTTGGCGAATAATAATTTTGTAGGTTATTGGCTTCTTATTACGTTATTGGCCAGTTATTACGTTATTTGCCTATTATATTTTTAAAAAAAGGGCAA
>OOFC01027162.1:2904-13715 GCA_900323345.1 Pseudochromis fuscus | reverse complement strand
CCCTTTCTTCTACCCTCCTTCCCTATCGTCTTCCCTCCTTCTCTCCCTCCATCCCATTACTGTAATCCATCACTCTTCCATCAGCTACCATGCAAACAGGCCTCCTGGTTACCATAGCAACCACCTCCGGCCCGGCAGTGCGCAGCCCCTCTACGATTGGCTGGCAGGGCCTAGGCAGTCTCAGTCTGTCTGGGAGATGTGGTAATTGGCTGGGAAGTCATACACACACACACACACACACACACACACACACACACACACACACACAGTGTTCATACACTGACATACTGTATACACATACGCACACAAATACACACATATAAATACACTTGTACTTACTGTGGGCCTAAAAAAAATATACATACACATATTCTGCTGGGTATTAAAACACACTGACACACACACACACACACACACACAGCATAAACATCCTGGGAGATATGAAAGGGAGACTGGGGTCAGAGTAATGAAGCTCATAAGAAGATGAGGGCTCTAGGCTGTGTGTGTGTGTGTGTGTGTGTGTGTGTGTGTGTGTGTGTGTGTGTTCGCAAACTGTACATGTGCATGTTTGCGTGCACACGTCTGAATTTGTGTGTGGCGCACAGACGTTTTTTTGTGTGGGTTTCTGTATGCACAGGATGGCTGTGGGGTTGGGGGTGGTGTGCAGGATTTTGGATAAGGTTGGAACTCTGCCAAAGGATGGATGGAGGAATTGGTTTTTCAGAGCATATTGTTAAAAATACCTATATTCCCCTAAGGAACCAAGTGTGCACTAGTTTTCAGTTTTCTGTCTTCTGGAAGGAAGCATGGAAGGAAAAAATGGAACTGTTGATCGGCTTGACTTCACCCTGCTGCTGTTGCTCAGCCAGGTCTGGCCAACACAGCAGCTATGATGAATGTCTCATCTTCAGGAATACATCACAAATAGCAAAACTGTACCTGCCCTGAATAGCAAAGTGTATTCTCTTCTGCAGTGTTGCTTGAAAACAATTGTGGACAATGGTGCTCTTTTGTCACCGATTCCCAGTTTTCCAGGCCAGCAATAGAGGCAAAACAATGCTCTTTCTTAATCTTTTGTCCATTCATAGCCAATTTTTGCCATTTTCAAATACATGAAAAGGTTAAAATATTTTTGGAGTATGCTGCAAAAAAAAACAGAGAAGGGCTCTGCTTAGTACATTTTAACGGAAAAGTGTTTAATTTAAATTGGAGATGATAACTAGTCATTCTGAGTTTGAAAGCTGGCTTTGAACACGCCGCTTTGATAGATTGTAATCTGCACAGTAAAGAGAGGAAAAAATGATTGGTGTTGGCCTCGGTTCCCAGTAACTGCATGTGAGAGAAGAACTGTGTGGACTAGTCCTCCCCACCTGAGAAAAAAAAAAAAAAAATCGCTCAACAACTGACTTGTAAGCTGCCCTAGTTGGCAACAATACAGACGAGCAGACGAGTCGACAGACAGACTGACTGCGGTCCAAAAAAACACACAAATTTTCAGTGATTTACCACAGGAACAAGAGCAAATAATGCACACACACACACACACACACAATGACAACACAAAGGTAGAGCTCATTTTTCAATCTCATCTTTTTAATGGAAAAAAATGAGTCAAGGGAAGAGAGAAAAAACTGGGTAAATTGAGAAAGCCGAATGAATTCACAGAGAATGACTGACAGCAGTGATGACAGCAATGCGGTCACAGTCCACATTTCAAAGCATTCCCAGGTACCAGACAGAGAAAGAGAGAGAGAGAGGGAGGGATGGGGGGAGGGGCAGGGGGTTAAAAAATGTCCAAGAAGATTTCATCTTCCTCTCAAGGTAAAAAATACAAATTAAAAACTCATCTTTATCCAGTGTTGTTTACAACAGACAATCACGTTGAAAAAATGTAAAGATTAAAAATAAAAAGTGCACCCGCACTCACACACATACATACTTACAATTACTTTCTTATTTTTGGAAAAGGAAAAAAAAGTGCAAGCAAGATCACAGAACGACAATTTACAAGAGGGACCAAACCCTCTGACTAAGCCCCCCCAACAGTGTAAAATGGGGGGAGAGGGGGGTGATGGCATCAACGTTAGGCCTGGAGGTTCCTGGCGTGGCTTTGTTTGACTCCACACCCCCACCCCGATCACCACCTTCACCTTGCTTTGTCCATTTGTACAAAGGGAAGGCTCAAGTTTCATTAAATTATCAAATACCCATCCTTCCAAATCCCCAACATGGCTTCCCCACCCTTCCCAGATAGTACAATCAAAATGAGTTTGACTCCACCATGCTTCTTCTATTAGGTGCCAGGAAAGCTCCCAATATAAAGGCTTTTCAGTCACCATTGACATCATCATTATCCTCCATCCAAATCACAAACATTTCATTATATTCAATCTGACAATCATCATTAAACATCGCCACTTCATCATGAAACCATATCCACTCAAACACACTTCAAGTCTAGATGTTAGCGCTGATTGATTCATGGAAATAAACAATTTTTGATTGGATACCACTGGTTGTGTTGGCAAATATAATGCTAATTTTAACACACCATAAATGAAACAACATAACCCAAGTGCTGTGCCGTGTGAAGAGTGTTCACTCAAGTACACTTTTGTTATAATCTGAACTCAACACAAACCTCTAGCAGTGCTGTGCCATGCAACTGGTTCCACTGAGAAGAAAATGTCTGCAGAATAATAATAATAATAATAATAATAGTTCACTATTTTGGTTTGCTTTTTCACTGACCTTCCAGTAGTCGTAAGTGGTTAAACATACACACCCACACACACATATATACAGACAGACACGCACACACACACACACACACACACACACACACAGAGGCATGAAGAATAAATGCAGTCACACTGTGCAAAATGTGAAAAACAAAAAAACACAAATTATGAAACTAAACAAGGAAACAAACAAGAAAAAAACATAATTTAAAGGTTTCTTTTCATCATTATTTAAAAAAGCATTACTGACGATATCAAAATATGAAGTCCAAAACATTTCAGGTGTCATTCATGCAACAGTGGAGTTACATTGAACTGAGGGGTAGCACAGTATTTGCACCTACTGTCCTTCTGTATCAGATGGCAAACAACATAATTACAGTTCAGGTACATTCGCACAAGCCATCTGATCTCACAAATTTCCTTTAAAAGACGTGATGCAGCATTAAATATGAGATTTTCCTTCAAACTAAAGCCATCTGAATCTGAGCTGTTTCATACTTTGATGTGTACACAAGACTGTGAGATACTGTATGAAATGGCAATTTGTTGCCCTTAATCCAGTCTCATATTTACAGCTATTGTCTCCAAGCTTAAAGCTCACAGATTAGTAAACGGATGCCTTCTCTTTACACGCAAACAATTTAGAAATATTGGACACGCCCTCCTAAATTTGCACTTGCACTTGAGCCCAATGAAGTTGCCTTGAGTAATCCAGTTTAACTGGTTGAGGATAATATATTGGGTCTTAGAGTCCAGAGAAAACAAAGTTCTTTTCAGTGCAGGCTCACAAAAACGCATGCTGCTTTCATTTTAATCCAGATACGACAAACTCAGCCTCGACATTTATCTAATGTTCAGAGCAGACTGGCAGTTAGCAGAAATTCTTTGTTTCATGCTTTGCAGAGCATTAAGATCATTCATGTCGAACCCAGCACCAATGTAAATCTTATTTTTCATTCTTTGGGGCCTTCACTGAGCCTAAAGTTATTAAAGCTAATGCTTCTGTCTGTCACCTGAATGTCTTCATGCTAGCAAAACAGATATTAAGACTGTGTGTGTCTCATTTAAATAAAATGTGGAGGAGTGGATTAAGTTACAGCAGTAGTTTAGTGTCTGTTAAACGCCACCTTTTAAGCCGTATTTGACCCTAAAAGGACAATTGGATGGAGTTTTTGCTTTAAGCTAGTAACAAAGAGCTTAGCGTATCTGCTAACATAAAATCAGTGGCCCTTGACATTGTGCCGTTGTGATATTTATCCAGGATTTGGTCTCCTAAATGTACGAACATCACAGATTGTGAGAGAACAACTCACTCAGACATGAACTATCTGCCTAAAAACCTGCATGTGTTACTGTATAGCTAAAGATTTGTTGACTTTTAAGGGCAAAACTCAGTCTGCAGCATCTGGACTGTTTGTTGATTTCACTACACTGCTGGGAGTTAGATGAGAAAACCTGACACCACTCCTATGTCTGATAGAGATGAAGCTACAGTCATGAGACAGTTAGCTTAGCATGAAGACTACAAGCTGGGGAAACAGCTAGCCTGGCTCTGTCTTAGGTAAACACAATCTGAATACTAGCACCTCTAAAGCTCAAAGATTATTAACATTATCACGTTCTGGGTTTTTTTTTCTTCTTGGAGTCACAGCCAAGTAATCCTCTGGCACATACCCCCGCTGTAAAACCATAACTTGTCAAACTATTCCTTCAATACTTGTTTGACTTGAGTGAGGACTTCAGTGCCGAGTCTTGACACGTGTCACACTTCTGCCAGAATGCCTGAACGAGAAAATGCTAACTTTCTTTACATTCACGTGACCCTCCAACCTGCTACTCAAATCCTCTCACAGATCCCACCTGGCATGGAGCCGACTAGAGTCACTGTAGTGCTCAAAGAAACTCACACAAACAGACACACAGGCACACACAGAGTTTAAAACACACCCAGTTTGGCCAAAGGAGTTCATATCACAAACACATTATTGCGAATTAAGTGTGCTTTCTTTTCAATTACAATTAAAGTTTCTTTTTTTTCAAAAACAATTGAAATAACAACATGCAAATGAAAACAATTTTTAAAAAGGAATCATAAAAAATAAGTATTTAGGCCTCGGCATGGGCCAGACAAATATCTGCATTGTCCACACATCAATCCTACATTCTTAACACACAGATAATACACACCAAGCACCAGGAGCGTTTCAGTCTCACACTGGCTTCACAGTCATTGTTTCATAGAAGGAAAGGGCAAATAAAGGTCAGGTAAAGGATTTGTGAGAGATGCTAAGCCTAAATTGTCATTTTTAAATACACCGTTTGATCAGAGATAGCTGATTAGAGAAAAATCCTTTTCTCCTTTCATCAGAGGATCACATCCGTACACTAAAACTTTCAGTGTCAATCCCAAAATGCATCTTTAATTTGTGGAAACCCCATGCAAGGAGAGAGGACAGGGTGAGGTCAAAGATGGTCTGAGTTCAGGACCAGATGCTCCTTCTTTTCCAGTGAGGGGAGTTGTTATGAGTGTGTAGATATAGAATCAGTCTGAATTCTGTACAATTCACTCCCCCTTTGAAACAGCACAGGGCAGGGAGCCCTGCAGACAAATAACAGAGCAGAGTTCAACGTTTCAGCGTTGCCGTACACGGTAAAAGACAGAGGAAGTAAATGAAATTTTGGTTGGGTGTATATTTCACAGTTGGCTAACACCAAAACATACTGCTCCACGGTTATCCAGGGTCTTCAATGCCCTGTCCTCTGCCTAACACCTATCCATCTTATTAATTCTCACTCTCTACTTGACTGAGTTGCAGCTGAAGATCATTAGGGCTCTTCCGAGGGCCCTTATGAGGGTTCCTGTGGAGTAGTATGCCTCAGAAGTGCCCTTGGTAGGCTGAAGTGTGTGTCTTGCTAGCTAACTTATTGCCAGCTGATGAATTCCTCTGTTCAGACAGAGCAGGGATGGGGGGAGGGGGTTAGGAAGGGTTCAGGTCAAGCACAACAGGGAGTTTGAGTGACAAAAAAAGGACGGAGGTTGGCTCGCCATTCAAGAATGGGTGCAGCGCTGTGGGCGCTGTGTGCTCAGTCGTGTCAAAGGTCACTGGGGCAGATTGAAGAGAAAGTGGTGGCGAGTAGATCAGAAGAGGGAGGGGGAGCGCGGAGGCACAGAGAGGGGTGACGGAGAGGTGGTTTGGGAAAGGATGAAGGGCCACGAGGATGAGGCGCAGCTCTGCAGATTAAGTGAGGGTGATGTAGGCTGAGGCCTTCTCCTTCAGTTGTCTCAGACACAGATGACAGCTCCAGCTCCCTGTACAACACACACACACACACACACACACACACAGAGCACATCACGGATCGGAAGTTCAATCACTGCTATTGTAAAGCCTGGTGGATTAATCCCTCATTTCACACAGAGCGTTAAGTAACACTGTAAATTAAAGCTCCATGTTGAAACGCCACATGCTGTGTTTGTGGTTTGTGGATGCAGGGGATTTGACAACTAGTTTGGTTCGGATTTTGGCGTGGGATTTGTGACATTAATTAAACATCAACTTGCGAGAGATGCTAAAATGTCCCTCTCAACCTTAGCACTTCAAAGAGAATGTGGATCCTGCCTAAAGGTGTTGTCTGAGCATTAAGCGCACCACAGACGACATGAAAATATAAGTTTACCATCCATGTGACAGAATCCACGAGAGTGTTACCCTAAAATAACTGATTACTGCTGAATTTCAACAATGTTTCTTGTAAATCAAAAGCACTGCGTGTGTGTGTGGGCAGAGCTCGACACTGTTAGTGAGTGTTGAACACAAGTGGCACCGCTACTGTATGTTCAGCCAAGTGACACTTTTGCCATGGAAACAGATTATCTTTCTACTACTCATTTCCATGACAACGCCATCAAACATCCTGAGGCAGCCATCTTATGAGGGAAATGACAGTTTGATTTAAATAGATGTACCTGCTCCATTTCTCTATCAGGATTCTTTAAGTCTGTTGTGTTCAGATTAAGATGTTCGAACAAACAGATGCAGAGTCCTGAGGGTTACATTTCTCACTACCTAAAAACTGAAAATAAAAAATGTGTTGACCGCAGGTTTTTCAATCTAGTCTGTAGTACAGACGGTTGCATAATTCAGTATTAACAACACAAATGTTCCCAGATCAGTTTCCTCAGGTCGTGCAGTCTGACCAAAGTGTCTCTGTGTAATAACATTGTGCTTATTGTTATGCGTACCCTCTGGTGGTTCAGACATGGGAGGGCTCAGACAGTACATGTGGTAGCCTCTGTCACAATCATCACAGAACAACAGCTGGTCCTGCAACAGAAGAGAAGAACAGGTGTTGTTACGTGGGGACACATTTGAAATCAAGGCTGAGGACACAGCAGCAAAAGGTCACAGTGTTGAAAAATATGAAATTGTACACATAGAGGTTGGGGTGTGATATACATTCTTCTTTGTTATTTTTAATTGTTCATTCAGCTGACAGTTTGAAAAACCGTATGGACATTTATTATGCAGTAAAACAGCTGAGGTATCACAACCTTTCTTACTACCAATAACCTGCTCTGTAACTATCTGCATTTAAGTGTGTGTAAATACAAATACCTGCTTACTTATAATAAATTATTTCAAGTCAACATGATTTTTTCAAACCTGTGTCACAGTGACACTATCTGGGCAACAGTAAAACTCAGTGGTTAAACCTCCTCCTTCAGCCATATACAGATTTCTTGCCCTCATGTGAACAAGTGAGCCTATGAATCCACAAATCCTGGATCACTGTGTGAAAAATGAATCCCCACAAAGTTAAATATCAGCATCACCTAAGCCTGTTCTACCTTAATTCAAACAATAAGGTTTGCATTGTATTGTGTGCTACAGTACATGTACAGTTTTGCATGTGTGTGTGTGTGTGTGTGCAGCCACATGTGTTAGCATGTAATAAAAAGTGAGATCCTACGTCGTTCTCAGAGGTGCCACACAGACTGCAGGACTTGCACTCGATGCACTGCCAGCGATAAGTCCTCACCGCAGCCGTCATGTTCACTGTGAACTGCAGACAGGACGGGTGGCCTGGGTGCACACACACACACACACACACACACACACACACACACACACACACGCAAACCCCCACACACACATACACACAAGCACATTGCCACACGTTTTTCACTATCGCTGTCTGTGTTTTGAGGACAGTCATCGATCATCCACCTGTTTTATCTGCCCATCAATTTGCTTCACACAGGTGATTTATTTGAAGAGGGATTGGTGTTTTGCGGATCATGGTGAGAATCTGTCCAGCCAGTTTTCTTCTGAATTTACACTAAGACTGTTTTTGGAGGAATGTAATCACTTTGTGAAGAAGCTAAATATTTGAGCCACTGCAGGAATCATAAACTTGCTTTTGATTTGGTCTTAAAAAAATATAAAAATTCAAATGGTAAAAAACATCAATTTTGCCCTTAAAAAACAACTAATCTCTCCTTTTATCTACTAATGTTATTGTGTGTTATTTGCTGTTACATGATAAAATATAGATGATGTCATCCTCACCTCCTGACCTTAGTTTGTTCTCCTTTGTGAGTGGTTAAAAAGAAGAGGACCATACCGATGTTCTGTATGCATTAGCCCATTCACTACAAATCACGTAAATCTTGTTTGTTCTCTCTTTTTGTTTTATTTTTCAGATGAAAAGAAACATGTGGGGAAATATAGATAAATATATGTATATACAGTACATGCAATCAAATAATAAGTACACAAATTCCGCACCATATACACTGCAATGTCTGCATTTATACATAAAGCCAGAATTAACAAACACATCCGAAACCAACACAAGGTGAAGCCTATGATGGGAAAAAGAAAATACAACCATGTAAAAAAAAATAAAATAAAATACTCTTTTCTAACAAAACAAATACTACTTGCCATTCACAACCAAAATACATACTATTCTGTCATAAACTCATGTAAGTTCCTTGTAACACATCCTTTCAAAAGAAGAAAAAAAAATTATAATATCACAATTGGCTGGTGTACAAGAAGCCAGGACTGAAAGGCGTGCAGCAGACAAGATTCTAAACAATTCTGTGTTTTTGCCAGACAAGAAGGTCACACCAAGATTAAATAGTACTGGATCCATTCATATTTCAGTGCCAGTAGAATTATCTGTATGAACCGCAGAGCAGACAAAACAAAACTTTGCTCCAAGTCTAGTCATCTCAGTGAACAAAATCATTTTTCCCAGTATATTTACTGTTCATTATAACTCATGAACATTTGAGAAGCCTATCATTACTGAGTGTTGACAACTTCAATTAGTAAATCCAAATGGTATGAATGCAAATAGCTCCTGATTTGTAAGTAGTGATGAAGGTAATTAGGAAGGAGAAACTCTTTTAGTACAGTTTACATTGACACCATTTCTTAAATAATACTCAGCTGTTTTGTTCTAATGTGTGCTCTGATTTCCAGGCAGCCGTTATTTTCCATTCATTTCTATACAGTGTTCAACTTGCAGAGACTTGATAGTTGTTGCATGGAGATGTAGCGCAGACTCATCACATGATGACATGATGATCTTTTTTCACATCTCATTCGAGTCAATTGCTCGTTTTAACCTTTGCAGATATCAGGTTTTTTGATAGTGTCAAACATTAATAGTATTACTGTTATTGAAATTTTCCATAGATTGTATATAGATTGGACGAAGCTAACATGACGTCACCCATTGGTTTGTGGTTGTGACCATATTTGGGTATGAAGGGGGGAGTGAGGTGGTGGGTCTGACCTTGAACCAGAGGTCGCTACCCAATGTGTACGAGGCATTAAGGCTGGTTTCTTTGCAGACCAGATAATTGATAAGAGGTCTTGATTTTAGCTAATGACATCAGGATGACTTGTGGAAAGTACTTCATGATTGAAATTGACCATTTTTGAATTAAACTCAATTGGAGTATTTTGGAGTCACTCTCAAGTGGTTATTGAGATTATTGCGCTTTCTTGCACGAGACCCGGATGCTTCGTCCATTTCTATATACAGTCCGTGGTATTTTCTACTTCTACATGTCTCTACAAGCTGATTTTTATACTGTGATGGAATTAAAGATAACCAATGGCTGTCAAGAAGATGTTAAAAATATCATAAGTGTAAAACATTACATCAAATGGCTTTTAGTGAGGGTCTGTATACTGTACATGATTTTTTTTTTTTATTTAATCAGATGGGCTAAAACAAAAAAAACATTGGTATGGTCCTTCCAGTTTTATCAAAAGCAATCACAAATTGCATTTTTGAAATCTATACTCAGCAAATGAAACATATCAAAATTGTGCATCAACAGAGGACCGCCTTCCTCCTGTCAATCATCCCCTTCAGCCGTGCCCTACCTGAGCGTCCACAGTCCGCACAGGAGATAAGGTCTTCAGGACAGCCCGTCTTCTTTGAGCCTCCGAGGCAGAAGTCGCAGTAGCCGTTGGCGATGACCGAGCCGTCCGGTGCTTTCTTGGCTGAGAGAAGAAGAAGAAGAAAGAGAACAATTGGGTAAGTAAACCTGGGACTCCAGCTTTATCCCAACTGGACTCTTGGGAAAAGGAGATGAAGAGCAAAGTGTAAACTCATAAGTCAGAGTTATGAAATGTTGCCCTGGAGTGAAGAGGCTGTACCAGTGTTTTGACAGTAAGACAGATTGACGAGGAAAAAAACTATAAAAGACCTAACAGATCAACAAAGCAGCCATCACCGAGCTGAGCGCCGTCGACAGAGTGTTACAGAAAGAGACTGATTACAGATAAAATGTTGAGATGTAAAAACAAAGAAGAAGAAAGAAGACGTGCATGTAAGTCCCTCGTTGTCCCTCGTTATCTGTTTGCTTTGGTAAAAACAAGCCCCGGTGCAGGCCTGTGCGTTGGAGCCTGGGACTCTCCAAACCCCGGCTCACCCAGGAAGTGAGCGGAGGGGAGACGGGGAGGCACAGAGAGGGATGTCCGCTGGGAGCCCCTGGGGTCTGGAAAATATTTCCAGCAGTGGAGGAGGAGAGGGAGGGAT
>OOFC01027135.1:26453-55166 GCA_900323345.1 Pseudochromis fuscus | reverse complement strand
GCTGCGAAAGATCTTTAAAAGTGAACTGTGTCTGGAGTGTGTGAGCAGGAGGCCTGAGACATTGAGTATGCATTAATTTCAAAAAAACATTTTATTTTTCCTGAATGAGACAACCTTAAAAGGATGCATGGCACACACACACACACACACACACACACACACACACACACACACACACACACACACACAGTGTCTCCTTCATGTTCTCTTTCCCTTCGACCTGACAGTGTGTGAGATGAACATTGCAACCTTGTTCTGTTTGGGGTCTTGTGCTTTCCACACACACATGGACACACACACACACACACACACACACACACACAAACAAACAGAGACATACACCACTGTGCTTCCCTCCTCATTAGGATGATAGAGCCTCTGCTTCCCCACAGCCAGCAGGGGGCAGCAGAGACCCTTCACACTCCCTCATCTGATAAGCGCTGCTCTGTATGCAAGGAGAACGTCTGGCTGGGCGAGTTGGGACGATCGAGGTTAGAGAGAGAGGAGAGAGACAGAGGGAGCGAGAGACACCGAGACCCCCTGGCTGCTACACTATCAGGCTGTAAAAGATGGCAGACCTGAGCAGCACACATGTGGATTCAGCCGGTGTGTGGGCAGTGGGTTTTTAATATCATTCCTCATTGTGCCTTCATGTAAATGCATGTCTGTGCTCCCTGTGTTGAACTGTCTGCATTGGTATCTTATTGCATTTATGTGTATTTCTGGATAATATAAAAACACTTTGATAGAATTAACATCTTATAAAGGTGGTTAAGGTGTTACAATTGGACATAAAGCATTATTATTATTACAGCTCTGTGTTAACAACCTAGTATCACTAGTTTTCATTGTCAGCTTTTTATCTTTCACTTCCATCAAGGAGGTTAAATTTGCCTGATTTGGTTTGTCGATCTGTCTTAAGATACAGGTTTAACTCAAAGAACACAATTACCGTATTTTCCGGACTATAAGCTGCTACTATTTTCCGACTTTGAACCCTGCGGCTTAAACACCGGTGTGGCTCATGTATCGGCGGCACAAAGCTCGTTAGCTTTTTAAAGCTAGCAAGCTCCATGCCGCTGATACATTTAGCCTCGTCACATCAGACCCAGTCAGAGTGGACCACATGAAACTGTTCGAGTAAATTCAATAGCGGCTTATAGACAGGTGCGCTCAATAGTCCAGAAAATACGGTACATTTTTGGACAAGATGGAAAAATGGGATTATATTTAAAAAAAATATATACCCTAAAAATCCTTATTTCTTTTAATAGGTAAATGTTTTAACAAGTAGGAGGCAGCGAAACAACACTGCTGTGCCTGTGAGACAGACAGGAAGAGGAAGCAAGCGGTAGGTACCAACAACTGGAGATGGTGAAATATTTCAGCTCTTTAGGTAAAACTCAAAGCTTTGTCATAACCCAATGAGTTCACATAAAAACACTAATTTCCAGAACCACATCTGTCACTTTGCTGCCACTTAATTCAAATTAATCTCTATTTTAGTGTAGAGTTCGGGGTCATGACATCACATCACAAAGCATTTTGGGATTTACAACCCACTCATCAGCGGCCACATTCGTTCCTATAGATTTCTACACTTTTTATTGTGCAAACTTCATGGTCATTTCGTTATATTTTATCACCAGTGGGACACAGATGTTGCGTGGTGGGATGCGACAGTAAGTCTCATGACTGGTCTGGGAGAAGTTAATCAGTTCATCATCTTATCCCACTGTTCAGGTCGGGGCTACAACACCTGTCCATCCCTCTGTTTTGGTTGAGTAACAGCCATACGAGCAATCGCAATGTTATCATGTCTGGGGCTGTGGTAGGAAACATTAATCTATAACATAAATATAGAAAAATTAATGTTCCCACACAGACCAATGCTTCACTTGTGCTGTAACAGATTTGTAATTTTCAGAAACAGCACTACAGGCGTGGATACATCAGCTGTTTGATGAGCATTCACCAAAATCGCAATGAAAACAACAACGATCGCTCACATCTAGCTATCTGTTCAACCTATTCAAATGAGTATGATGTAAAATGTGTGTTATAATATTAATATTACGTGCGTCAAACAAACATTTTTGACTCCTGATGCTATTCGGCTGTTTACCATTGCTGACCACAAACATGGCGGAAGCATCGCATAATCCACTGCGGTATGACGTCTGTTCAAAAACTGTGTATGGATGTAAATTACCATAAAAATATCAACATTTAACGTGGTTTGAGTTGAAAAAGACAGGAACCAGTCGTATTTATCTCTAATTGAATATGAGTGATTTAGTGTCTGTGATCAGCAGCTGCTTTAAGTTCCTGCTTCACTTCAATTAAACCCCTGCAGCCATCTGAAGCCAAGAGGACCGATGCGCTGATAAACCATCTGATGAGAGAGGAGCAACACCACAGACGCTCCTCGCTGTGTTGTCCTTTGTTACATCACATGCAAATGACCCCGAGCTGCTCACACACACCTCTACACACATCAGACTGGACTGTAACTGTAGTACTGTGCGCCATTTTTCCACTTTCCTCTTCAGCAAAAGTGGTAAATTCTTGTTATGAATCACACGTTGCTGTGTTACATTTTACGATACGATGTGAGCATTTATGACGTGCGATGTGGAATAATTAGACCTGAAATAGAGCTGTGTAATTGAAATCTGATACGGTCATATAAATGATTTCATCTACATCTTTTATTATTTGCTATTATCCTCATTCAACACATTCAATAAAACCAATAAGAGCCACAGCAGCTGCAGATTTGTGGTGCCACTCTGCACCATCCAGCAATATAAATACGAATTCCTCAAGAGGTGTCTTTGTATTGTTGTTGCCATGCTTAGTTGTGAATGGCACAGCTGTTTCAGAGCTGAGACTGTATTCATTCACCACCACACCCTCTAAAATGAACCATGTTTCCTCAAATAGTGGCCCGGGGTCTTTATTTTACCTCAGCTGCAGAAAGTAACAGACCTCTCTTACATTAGAGGCAGTTATTTAATTCTCATTTCTTCAGTGTGATGAGTTTAATTACTCACACTTTAGTAAGACACCTCTTTGTGAGGCTTTGACAAGACTGGATAGAAACACATTCAATTTACCACATGGCACTGTTGCAGTTTCAGATTAAAAGTCTGGTAGCGCTTCAGTGGATGGAACTCCTTCATTTCTTAGTAGGGCTTTTATTGTGAAACACTTTCAGGCACACACTATATGTTTTCACCCTTTAACATCTGAGCCTCCAAATTTCCACCTGGACTTTTTATGCTTATTTTGATTTCAAATTCAAATTTAACATGCAAAGTCTAACATTTATGTACAATTGCAGTGTTTTTTCCACTAAAACTCAAAAATCAAATTCAGTTTTTGTGTTTATCTGCTATTCTTGCTTCATCATCACTGCTATTACACTCACAACATATAGTATATTGTAAAGCCGCTAATTTGCCGGCTTCTCATAGAGGTGCAAGTCAAATTACCGTAATAACACCATCTTCACTGTAAAGTGCAACGTCTCAGCTCTCAGAAACCATTGGAATTTTTCTGTTTGCGCAAACCGTGATGTAATTCCGGTAATCCAAAATTGCTTGTGCAAACGTATTGCCGACGATACATTTGGTGTTAACATGAGATTGGTTGAGAGATTTGGTTTTACCTAAAGAACAAATGAAAACAGTTTAATGCAGTTTTAAAAAATCCTGAAAATCACTGTTGCATTTAAATGGCAAATGAGACAATGGTGACAAAGAAACACTAGGGGGCAGCAACATATCACCACTGTGTCTGATGGCGCATTTACACTGGTACCTACTCGCTTCGCTTCACTTCGGTTTTGGTGCATTTACACTGGCAAAAAAGTACCTGGAACTTGGTACCTGGTACAACTTTTTGTACCTCCTCTCCTGTGGTACCAAAAAAAGTACCCGGTCAGGTCGGAGCAGGTACTAAAATCTTACTGGTTGGAATCGTCCCCGTAAACACGCCATTTTTAAATCTTCGGCAAACCGTGCAGACGTGTTTGAAATAACAAGAAGAGAAATGGCAGCTGTTAGAAATCCTGCCCCATGGACTCAGGACGAGGTGCAAATCTTTCTGTTGTTAGTCGCCGATGGTCAGAAATGAAAGAATCGCATAAAAGATGACATCACGAATGACGGCCAGCTGACGGATGAAGGGACTATCCTCGGCAATGTAAATGCAACCGAGGGGGGCCGATCCCGAGCGATCCGAGGCGAAGTGAAGCGAGGCTAGTAGGTACCAGTGTAAATGCGTCATAAGAGAAGAAGAAGAAGGAAGCACGAAGTAAACACTGTGAAAGGTTTCTGCAGGATGATTGTGTCCACAATCTGAGACAATTAGGTAGAGATCAGACATTGATTCATCCTTGGTGGAGGTTTGTGCTCTCTCTAGTCCTTCCCAATTTTTCTTGAGCCTGTATTTGCATTCTGCCCCGATCATTACTAGAGACCCGGCTTTTAATTGACTCCTGGTTCTCATTTCAGGAAATATGGTATTCCACTTAACCCATCCCTATTTGACTTTGCTGAACATATGTGAACCACAACTGGAGTTTGACTGGCGATGCCCACGCAATCTGTGCGTCCAACGCCTTTGACAGTGGAAAATAGGACCCAAGACCATGTTGCGTAGGGGGGAGGAAACACCAGCTTCCTCATTAAGCAGTGAGAAATCAGATATGGGATTAATTTGAAGCAGTGCAGCATGTTTGACTGGCCCGGCTTCCACGGCAGCAGGAGGCATCTCCAACACTTCCCTCTCTCAGCACACTGCCTTATATTCATTCAAGATAAACAAGCAAGATTAAAAAAGAAATTTGCAGAGCAGTTGTTACGTTTTACAGCTGATTAGTCATCTTACATTACAAGCTTTCTGTCAGTGTTGGATAGCGAGAGGATCAACACATGAAAAGACAGAACTCAGCGTGAGTCTTTTTGTGTCTTTAATCCCAGAACTACACTGTAGAAACAAAGCAGCCAAATACATATAATTCAATTGATTGTTATGTAACATTACAAGCTGCTCATAATAGCTAATATAAATATAGCATTATTGATTGCAAGCTATTTAAAATCCATTCATCCCATTATGAATTAATAATCAATACTGCTGAGTGTTATGATCTTATATTTAAAGGAGATGAAATTCCAGACACTGTCGTCAATTGTTGTGACATTAAATATGACAGAATATTTAAAATGGGATGTTCTGACAGGCTGGAAGCAAAACATATAATATGACTGCAGTGACCTCAGTTGGAGAGCTTTATTGCACGGATGTTTCTCATAATACCAATATGAAATATCAGTATCATTTTCTGTGCTACCTCTCCCTATCAAATATATACGTGTGTGTGTGTGTGTGTGTGTGTGAGAGTTTGGATGAAGCTAACTTGACTTCACCCGTTGGTTTGTTGACTCGTAATTCGAAGCCAGGAGATCTGCCTCAGAAGTGACCATATTTGGATATGAAAGGAGGAGTGAGGAGGCGGGTCTGACCCTTGAACCAGAGGACACTACCCCATATGTATGATACACAACTTAAGTCTCACTGGAAACCAGATCTGTCAATCAAACTAACCCCGCCCCCTACAACTTCCTCTTTTTGAAGGCTAATATACAAGTTCCTAATATCAGAAATAAAGAGTTGATTTTAGCTCATGACATCAGAAGGACTTGTGGGTAAAATGTATTTCATGATTCAAAATGATGATTTTTCAGTTGAATTGAGTTGTCAGGAGTCAGCATCTAGTGACTATTGGGGGTATTACACATTTTTGCACTTCTGTGTTGGCTTAAGTTTTGAGACCGAGTAGCTATGTCCATCTTTTATCGACAGTTGGATCGTACCATTGGCCCAATATTAAGAGGACACTCAGGTGAATTTGACTGAATGGCTTGATGTTTTTGCTTTGTCCATTTCTATATACAGTCTATGGTGTGTGTGTGTGTGTGTGTGTGTGTGTGTACCTGCAGGAGGGCTCGGCGAGGATACTGGGGAACTGACACTCTCCGTGGACGCAGTAGTTTTTGTAGTGATCTGGACAGGGGATGTGGAGGCCGCGGGCGTGTTCATTCCTCGGGTCCTTTTTGTTCTCTACTACACAAACATACAGACGGAGACAAAAATCCATAAATGCTAAATGCACATATGCTCGTGGCCACCTGTGCACACACATCACTGTTCTGGATGAGAGGAGGAAGAAGGATGAATAATTAAAAAGGTAAAAAGAGAGGATGAAACACGGATAAAGAGACAGAAAAGTCTGAGCCTGATTCACCTTTGACTGACAGCACATGCTATTTGCTAATCTACCACCATTAGAGATGCACTCACCCGGGAGGTCAGTCCGTGCGAAGTGTCCATCTCCTTTGTTCCCGGTTATGATGTCACCTGGAAAGGCCAAAGACACATTAAAGCTGATCTCAGGTCAGTACAACATCTCCTAAAGCCAAATCGCCCTCTCAGAAACAGGGGTTCATGTGCTGCATGCAGCTGGGTGCTTAATGTGTATAAAAGTGAACCATTCTCTTCAAAAGTCAGACAGCCTCTCCTTTAATGTATTACAGTGAACAAAGGGCAGAATGGAGTGGAGCCCGGTGAAGGAGATCACAAGGAATAATGTATTTCTGCTCACCTGATTGACGCTGCATCGAATTCCTACTTTCCCAATATCTCAACAAAATCTCCTTCACATCATTATCATTTTTGTGCAATTGATTTTTTTTCTTTATCAGGTCAGTGAATTGATTCAACCTGAGACTCCAGTGATGATGCAAGAACTGCTGCAAAACAACACACATGGATTTGTGACTTTTAATTTCTTATTTTTCTTTATTTTTTTGTTTGTTCAACACCTGAGGCACAATAGAAGAAAAGAAGCAAAGAAACATTTCGTCGAGGTCACGCGCTCAGGCCTTGTATGTATGACACCCACTTAAGAAAAATCAAACAAGAAGCAGAATGAATTTTAAAACTGCCCAGAGGCGAGATGCTCCAAAGTGAACCGACTGCAGCTACGATAATGCACCTGATTATGTGAGCATCTGGATAAATGTAGCTGCAGTGCCTAAGTGGGGGAAAAAGTACATTTTTTTTTTTAGCTAATGCACCAAGTGGGACTACTTGCAGATACTTCATATTAAAATAACCAGAAATCTAAATGCCAAGGTGTGACTGTGAGTTCATCAGGTTTACTTTTCCAGAAGTCTAAATCCCTCAGTTTCGTGACATTTGTTTTTCTCTGCACTTTCCCTGATTGAAACATCGTCAGTGGAAGCGTGATCAGATCGATCAGGACGGTCTGACCCAGGCCCGTGGAGCGGATCTACCGGGGTGGCAAAAGAAAGACTTACACCCCTGCTGCCACCCCAGTTGGCAGCAACGAATTAAAATAAAAGTTATGGCCAATTTGACATTTACAAGCGTGAATCTCCAATGTCCGACAGAAGTAAATGCAGAGCAGCAGGAGGCCTTCAGACTGGCGCGAATTTTCGCCTTGCGAGGAGTACTTGCGGACGGGGGCGGATCCAGAATCTCGGGCGTTTGGGGCTAATTATTTGCCCAGATTATTCTGTAGTGTGAGTGGTTATCAGAACAAATCTTACATCTCCCGAACTTCTCAGAGGAATCGCGGCCGCCCTGATAATATCAAACATGTTTCATCAAACATGTTTAAGATAATCGAGAAGAAAACGTCTGGAGGAAAACGCCAGCTATTGTACTCTCGCGAGATTTTCGGCGTCCCCTTTACACTCGACTGGGACGCCGGGATGCCATTGGCAGCTATTAAAGTGTATGCTAGTACAACTGACAGTTAAAAACTCACCAAAGGCCCCAGCCGAAAAACAGACAACCAATGTTCACTTCGTCTCTCCAACCATTTCTTCATCCATATGTTACACACCAGAAAAAGACGAGCGTCCAGAGTGTTTAGAGTTATATTATTTGGAAGTCCAACGCATACACACACCACGCGCCATGCTTCTCTCTGTCGCAGCACCGTTTTCATGTTTCAGCACGACTCGCTAAAAACAAACTCCCCCTTGTGGCGAAAACTAGCAATAGCACCTGACTATCACTGCTTTCTGCGTGCACATCATTGGATTAACTGGAGCTGTAAATAAAATAACACAACAAATGAAAGAAGAGAAGAGTAGTTGCCCACCCCCTTTTAAAGCACTTTTTTATGAACTTAGACTATTATTACTTTGAGTTTGATGTTCTAGTTATACTGATTTAAAAACAAAGTAGGTATTACTTTGACTTCGATGTTCACTTGAACAGTTTTTAATTACATCTGACTGTTAATTGCCACTCCTTATTGTCCTCCAATTAAAATCACCACTTTTTACATTGATTTTCAGCTCAGATGCTTTTATATTGGGTGTTTAGTTCATAGTGTTGTGGACTTGTAGCCTACACTTTGATGCTCAAACATTTTTTCATTTCCTGAAGGAAAATTAAATCTAGGTTAATTATGCATATCATCTGCAGTTGATGGGCTGAACAATGTGGTTGTCTGCAATGTCCACACAGAGACTGATCTGCCAGCAGTTTGTTTAATCCAGTGACACCAGAAGAAGCACATTGTTTTTTCAGATTTAGTTTTGTTGCTGCTTATTGACAGTTTGATGTAGTTTGGTTATTCATTCAAGTATTTCTTCTAGTGTGAAAACTTGTATTGAGCTTTCAGTTCTTGTAAAGCTGCTGTAGTGGTGATCAGACCAGCGTTTATGGTGAGCAAAGAAATTCTGTTTGGTCACATACGGTGTAATTGAAACCTACCACCTAACACCACTGTTGGAATTGCTGCTTTAGCATAAACAAACCTGTAGACGGGTAGGATATGGACTCATAAGGAACACTGACATAATTACAGTTATTGTTATTTGAGAAAGTATCAGACAACACAGCAAAGAAAAAACCAACAGCATTTATTTTTATGCAGAGTAATTACTCTCTGAAATGCATCTCACATGAAACCTCAAATGCAAGACATTGATTGCATGATTAAGTTTGTATGAGTTTATAAATGGCAGCCTGTGCCCTTTTGTAGTGTGTAGATAATATTTCTCATCAAACTCTAATAACTGTGATCAAATTCACTATATATCAGGGTGCCCCGACTGCTTTGCTGACTCTAGATAACCTCGAGCTGATCAAAGGCCCTCTGTGGCGGCGACGTCTCATTCGACTGTGTGCCCTATCCACTTTCAATGGTACTTTCTGTCCCCACCATGGTGACCGCGGGTAACGGGGAATCAGGGTTCGATTCCTGAGAGGAAGCCTGGCAAATGGCTACCACATCCAAGGAAGGCAGCAGGCGTGCAAATTACCCACTCCTGACTCGGGGAGGTAGTGATGAAAAATAACAATACAGGACTCTTTCGAGGCCCTGTAATTGGAATAAGTACACTTTAAATCCTTTAGCAAGGATCAATGGGAGGGTACGTCTGCTGCTAGCAGCCACGGTAATTCCAGCTCCAATAGCGTATCTTAAAGTTGAAACAAAAAAACAAAGATCTGCCCCTGTATCCCTGCATCGACTGCTACAGGAAGTGGTGGAAACACTCTCAAGGAGGCTCAACAAGTTATTTATCACTCCACTTGTTCAACGCAAAATTTCAACTCCCCTCTTGCCACCCCATAAATATTTTTCTAGATCTGCCCCTGCCTCCCGGGGACCAGAGTGACCTCCTCTTCCACACTACAACGGCACAGACTGACAGAGAGAGTGATGAGGATCGCAATTAAGTGTATTATAGAACAGGGGCTCTAACATGGGGGAATATTGCTTTACTCGATTGCTTTACTCTCCATTACTTCTCAAAAGACCTGTTCGTCCCCATGTGGAGACCGAGCCAATCAAATGCTTTCAAATGTACCCTCACACAATGAGAGCCGCTAACAACTGTGATCTGAACATGTCCCGAGATCTATTTCCAACCCGATGACAGTTTCAGGCACATTTAAAAGCAGAAATGAACCAGAAATTAAGTTGCAGGTTGAACAGACCTTGAATTAAATAAATTAAAATAAAGCACATATTCAAGAGAAGAATCCTTATGTGCCTTTTCTCTTCTCCCACATGGATTAGCAATATGACTCAGCTCAGGGATTTAAGCGCAGAGATTAATAAAAACAACTTTATCACCGGAAATGCTGGGCCAAAATGAAAAGATACTGCACTAAAAAGGGGGGGATTACCATTCAGTAAAATTGTCAATATACGTAGCAGCGAAGGCGATGTGGGGTTGTGAGGATTATCTTTGCCCGCTATTCCAAAACATGATTGAGTGAAACTATCTGTAATTATGAAATGTGGCTGTAAGTACAGCTGGAGGGAGATATACAATCACGCTGTCTGCGTTTAGCCCTGCGAGAGGCCTCATTTAACTCCATGTCCTCGCTTCAACTCGCAGCGAACACCTGCTCGGACTGACTGATTGACGGCCGCCGCTGTGTTCATGAAGGTGTTGTTGTGCCTTGTTTTTTTACAGTCAGCCTCAGGATGCATGGGTGTTGGGATACTTCACCTTGGCAGTGGCCCAGGTGCTGGACCTCGATCCACTCCTGCCTCTGACAGGACGCCTCCTTCACCTGGCAGGGGTTGTCATAGGAGCGACCGTCAGAGGCGCACACGGGGTTGAAGCGGATGCTGGAGCAGTCAATGTTGCAGACGCACCTGTTTAAAAAAAAAAAACTGAATTAGATTAGATTGTCTGTCCAAATCTAAAATACATGAAAATGAGAGCACCTTTATTCCAGAGAGATGTGTGTTGTTTGACTGTGAGAGTCCCAAATTCGTTCAGGGATTAAAAGTGAGACAGGAAAAAAACCCCCAAAAAAACAGCACAGCCTGCTCTCACTCAGGATGTTGGACCGTGCATAGTAATCCTGTTCAAACTGGGTTTTGGCTCATTCAATTTGACACAATAGCAAATGGATTTAACTTTGCAGAAAAGAGACCAGGCTGCACCGAGGGCTTGATTGACAAATGATGTACTCTGACAATGGCAGGAAGCAATTATTAATGAAAGAAATGTAGATAACACAGCTGTACATTTGAATGCTGCAGAGGAAATAGCACAAAATACTCATTTGTAGTTGTCAGATGTGAAAATTACTTTAGATAATATATGAGCTACTATACAGTACACTGGCATAGCTTGTGAAGAACACCTACTGAAGTTGGTGTAATGTTTACTTAAACAATGATGACTGGAAATACGGGCGGTCCGTAAACGCATCATGTGGTGAAACCAGTATGTACATTTGTGTAGGGCCGGCAGTGTAGACACAACACCATGTCTGTATGTACAATGAAAACCATGACCAGTAAAAACCTTTAAGACCAAATAAAAAAAACAAAACAGGGGACAAAAGTATGAGAAGAAAAAAAAAGTGGACACTGCAGACCAACCAGTCAAAATCTGGACAAATACTGCACACGACTCTGCGTGCTGGCCAAACACTGGAGGCTCACCATTGTTGGTTTGGAAATAAAAGGACAATTGATTCAGAGCTGTACGTCTACGATTCTTCACAGACGGATGCTCAGAGAACCTGACATGACCCTAGAGCCTTGATTCTCAAACTGTGATACATAGTACGGGGAGGAGAGTCAAATATCTCATCATCTCATCTCATCTCATCGTCTACAGCTTCTGCTTGTCCACACTTGGGTCACAGGGGTCTGCTGGAGCCTATCCCAGCTGTCATCGGGCAGGAGGTGGGGTCCACCCTATCGCAGGGCTAACATATAGACAGACAACCATTCATCCTCTCACTCACACCTACGGTCAATTTAGTTTGATCAATTCACCGAACAAGCATGTCTTTGGACTGAGGGAGGAAACCCACGCCTGCACAGGGAGGACATGCACTCCACACAGAAAGGCCCGAGCCGAGATTCGAACCCCAAACCCTCTTGCTGTGAGGCACAAGTCCTAACCACTGCACCACCGTGCCGCCCCGGAGAGTCAAATATATTTTGAAAATTTGAAAATATACAGTCATGGGAAAAAATGATGAGACCACCCTTGTTTTGCTGTTCATTTTAATGCCTGGTACAACTAAAGGTACATTTGTTTGGACAACAATTATAACAACAAAGAGTTTAATTTAAGAGCTGATATCTAACCAGTTTCAAAGGTTTTCTTGATAATAACCGAAGTCACTTAAGCTCTTACATCAGTAGCTATAGCATTGTACTGACAAAACAGTACTTTTAGGTATTCCATGTTTTCTTTTCTGTTTTAGTCACATAATACACACAGGAGTTAGTACTTGATTGCATTACCATTACTTTTGAAGACAATGGTGGTCTAATAATTTTTTCCACGACTGTATATGATAAAACTAAGCATTGTCTTTGCTTTATTGTTGTCTCAATATCAGTCTGCTACCTCTTCCAGTTCATGTATTTAGCATAGTTGAGACATTAGACAGGGAGGATGAGTGAGTCCAAGAACACTGTGATCGTGGTGTCAAACTGGAACTATTACAAAGAGGAGCAGCTGCCTTGAAAATGAACAACAGTGAACTGAGCACAAGTGTAAGCGGCTACCTGAGATGAACCAGTGAAGTGTCCACAGCACCCAGTAGCACCAAGTGGCGCAAAGCAGTTAGGATTGCAGAACTCAGTAAGTTACACATGGCCTCTTAAGACAATCAAAACTCTTGGCTATACACCTGATTTGCTCCACCAAAAAAACCCAAAACAAAACAGAAAAACAAAGGTAAACAGAGGTTGGCTCGTCTGTGTTTGTGGCATGTCGTGCAAAGTGAGCTTGAGGACCATCCCCAGTTAAAGCCAAATTAAAAGTGTTGTGCTTGTCTTAATAACCCCTTACATCTGTAACACCTTTTGTTTCCTTTGTGTAAAGAATCACTTACTTTCTTCAATAAAGCTGAAGTTTGCTGCTGTTTTTGTAGCAAACATTAAAGTAATAATCTCTCGGAGAATAAGGAGCTTACTTGATGTTTTTAGCTTTTGTAAATTAACTCAGCAATTTGCTGTCCCACCACAATTTTTGATTAAATTTCAGCTTGAGACATTTTGTCTTTGTGTGTCTGTGTGGGTCCTTGTGCTCGTGTGGCGTCTCCATAAATGACACAGAGAGTGAAAGACCACCTGCATGTGCATAACTGTGTGTGTGTGTGTTTTGGTATGTGTGTGGTATGACCCTTAAGTCTGTGGCAGGCCTGATCAGCACAAATTACACCCAGATTGCCGTCCCCAGACAGTTGCTGCTGAGTAGTGCTGAACGCAAGATTCTGTAATTATAAATCTGTCATTATTCTCCCGGTCTTTTCATTTTCCCCTGGTGCCAAGCTCTCGGTAAAGCACAGGCATTCAGCTGTCTTGCAGCTGCATTTGCATACACGCCCACGTGGGCGCCCGCCAACACCGTGTGCCCACACACACACGCACGCATGCACGCAGACACCGTCACAATCAGCCATGATGATTCGTACCGCTGACACTGATGTTGATTGAAACGCCGTGCAGCAAAGCGTGGCAGCGCTCAGCTACTGTTGTAATGATGGATCAGCAAAGTAAGAATGATGTGAAGAAAGGCTTCGTTCTGCAGCTGAGAGGACGCAGCAGTGTAAAGGTTGGCAATATCCAAAATCCCCACATGACACTGAAGGTGAGCTGCCACTGCGGAGGGTTACGCAACGACACTGTAACACGGTAATTTAAAATGTCATTTCCCTCCAATTACAAAGGTTTTTTTTTTTATAGCTTCCAATTAGTAGAGCAAAAATAACAAGAATCTACATCGATGCACGACCACAGACCTGACACAAAGTCTTTGTGACATTGGAAAAGTCATACAGCTGTCACAAAATTATCATTGGTTTGTGTGTGTGTGTGTGTGTGTGTGTACCAGTGAGGGCCACTCAACCCTCTCTTGTTGATTAATTATTTATTTTTTGCTGAAATCAAAATCAAACCTGAAAGAAAGGTCACACTGCTCTATGTAGAAAACTTTCAATGTCACACAAAATGTTAACGCTCAACTTTCAAAATCCACGCTGGCTTTGTAAAATGTATCTGTGGTTTTTCATGTGCTGCGACTCATTTAAGAAGCAATGTGTGAGTTAACAGTTGGATTAAAAGGGTTTGTGTTGCACTGTTTTTGGGAAAAATGCCATGTTGACGCTCATGTACTGTTTTTACTATACTGTTTAATACTGTTTATAATGGTTTATATTGGGAAGACTGCACCATGGTCCACTACCTGCAACCCAGTAGGATAAGTGGATATATTTTCTCTTATGATACACTGTGCCATGCCAGAACCTTATCGTCTATGTCCCAGTCTATACCCATTGGTCAAACCAGTAGGGCTGGGTGACTATATGATTAGTGATCGTGACAAATTTCAGGTCAATACGGTGATCAGCTGTCAGCATATTTACTTGATCAAATATGGTGGAAATGTGCATGACAACAGACAATCAGAGTCTTTTCCTGCTCCATAAGTAAACAGAACAAGTGAATATGGAGCTAAACCTGGAGCTGAGGGCAGCAACTTGAATCTATCCTCCAAAGATGAGGCGATTGTTGAGAAGAAAAGTTATTTATTATTTTTATACTGTTGAGTAAAATTTATTTATTTTTATTTTTCTATCTTCATCTTGTTTAATTTGCTTTCTTTACTTTGTATGTTAATAAAATGTTGAACTAATCTCTAGTTTCTTTGGTTTTCAGTACAGATGATTTTAAACTGGCAGTTTAAAAACAATATAAAAAATTGTGATAATTGGGCTAATTGAGATTGGACGATATAAAAAAATATATCGTGACCATTATTTATACTTATCACCCAGCCCTAAAAACCAGTCTCATGTTACAGAAAATGATTCTTCTAAAAAGAGGGAAACCCGAAAACTAGACTGACTGTGAAATACAGGACCTCTGTAGTGGTCTGTTGGGTGTATGGATGTCATTGTGGGACAAACAAAGGGTTAACATTGGTGTGGACATTTCAGCCATCGTTTCAGATTGGTATGGACACGTCCATATGGTCCATACACAAGTCTACACCACTGCACCACTGCAGCTTATAGAAAAATGCTGCCTATATACATTTTTTCTTTTAAAATTTAGTGAGTGCGGCAGGTAGTGTTGTGGTATTCGAGACCGGTCTTGGTCTTGAGACCACTTTTTAAGGGTCTCGATCTCGTCTCGGACTCAAAGGCATTTTTCCTCTGTCTTGTCTCGGTCTCGGACATTGTGGACACTGGTTTTTTGAACAAGACCAGTCAAGACCAGGTCGCACTACTGTGGTAAATGATCATTTGGTTCTGTTTTGTTGTGATTTTTCTAAGATATATACAGTCTTGGTCTTGTCTTGGTCTCGGTACGGTCTTGACTACAACACTATATTCAGGTGTGCTTAATAGTGAAGGACATTATGGTAAATGTATCAAATCTATTAACATCACAGCTAAACTGTATTTTATTGTTACAAGTTCACTGATGTTTCTACACCCCAACTTCCAGTGTATTAGGTGTGATGCAGATATTTCACAAGTCTCCAAACCTCCATTAGTTAAAGCCAAAAGCTTAAAAACACACAGCGAGATACTACTGGAGGCGAGTGAGAACAGAAAATATTTTGGATAATTTGGGTTAACCTTTAAAGATTATACAACACAGACTTCAATTTGGCAAAAAGCCTGCCTAAAGACAAGATTAGGCTTACAATTAAAGTGTCCACGGTATCGTGAAAACTATCTAAATGAGAAGAGTTTTAACATGAAAGGAGGCAGCGAGAACAACTGAGGAACTGACAATCAAAGCAGCTTCTGAACTACAAAGACATTTCCACACATCCACCACTTCAAAACAAGACAGAAAATATAATATAGGCTTAACATCACACATGTACGTGTAAACATGCACACTGCCCAGCGCTAATCTCCCATCAGAGGAGAGCTTTCAGAGTCTGGTCCGTCCCGAGAGGCAGGCTGTTGGTCGGGGGCTGATGTCTGGGCTCCATACATTTTTAATGAAGCCTCTCACTTTCTCCACAATAGGCACTATACCGCCAGACTGCAGTGCGTCAACACATCCTAGTGCTACCCGCAGACACGTGTGCACAAACACTCATATGCATGTACAAGACAGCAACCGCTTTGTGATAATCACTGTTTCTCCCCCTACACATCGCCGCCGCCACCTTCCTCCCTCGCGCACGCCAAATCACTGCTTCACACGTCCTCTGCTGAGAGGTACAGAAGTGTTAAATCAAAGTTAGCGGTGTGTGTGTGTGCGTCGGTGTGCGTACTACGACCGGGTGTGTGCGTCACGTGTGCGTGAGAATACTTTCTTAGCAGGATGTGTCGTATTGATTAGTTCCCTGCGATTTCCCTCCCATCAAAGCCTCCCCACCTCCAGACTGTCTGCGGGCTCCCAACTGAAAAGGCCACTTTACACACATTTCAACACTTACACACACACACACTGAGCAGCTCAGACCAACATATCCACTGACTGCCTCATGTTGTGTACAAATCCTGAGCAGCAAACCTCATTGCAACTGAACATAGCATTGATTTTCGTAATCCTCAGCTTCAAATTTCACTGTAATCCTTTGAAGAAGTGAGTGAGGGACGCAGACAGAGAGAAAGACAGAGAGGAATGAAAAAGGAAAGAAAAATAGAGAAAGAGAGAAAACACAAACACACAGTGAAATAATACTGCAGTTCTTTGTGGCATTAATGTTCGAAGGTCCAGTCAACACTGGTGGATTAGTGAACGGACACACTGGGCGACACATTAAAGACCAAAGTCAGACTGAAGATCATCACAAAGCTGAAGCAGCTCAGTACAGACACATGCATCACTCAGGTGGCTGTGGTCTTCACAACAGCTGCTCTCAGACCAGTGGAAAAAAAAACCCCTCCCCAACAAGGGACATGCCTGTATGAAAATATAATAAAAATACAGACTGAATTTATGGCATTAAAATGTGCTGGGAGCTGTCAGTACAGAGTAAAGATCTATTCTCTGACTGTTGAATAATGAGGCACAGGAACAGGGGCCCCTGGACACCTTGGGCCCTGAGCAAGAGCCTCTGTTTGAAGTGACTATTAAGATTTTTCTTTTGTTTGAAAGTAAATTCAGTATCTACCAGGAGAGGCAAATGATGACAAAAAGTTACAAAATGACTGCAAATGGATGCAAAACATCCACAAAACGCACAAAACAACTACAGAATAAAGCAGCCTGCAAACTTTCCTGTTGTAAAACAACTACAAATAGATATAGGTAAAACAACCACCCCAAAAAAGCAAAATTGGGGCAAAAAGGATTTACAACGAGCTACGAAATGACTATAACTTAATATAAAACAATTAAAAGGCTCGAGATGTGAAACAAGTTGAGGTACAAAAATGACGACAAAACGTTACAAACTACTGTATTTTCCGGTTTCAGTTTCATGTGGTCCACTCTGACCGGGTCTGATGTGACGAGGCTAAATGTATCGGCGGCACGGAGCTTGCTAGCTTGTAAAAAGCTAACGATGCTGCCGATACATGAGAAACACCGGTGTTTAAGTTCAAAGCGTCGGAAAAAAGTAGCGGCTTATAGTCCGGAAAATACGGTACCTATAAATGGATGCAAACCACCTCAATAAAGATTCACATCCTCCACAAAGAAATGCAACAGAATAAAGCAGCCTCCCTCCTCACCAGTTACACAACAGCCACAAAGCACAACTACAACGAAAAGCCAAATTTGAACAAAAAGTCACAAAATGGCAACAGATAAAAAACAATTACAAAAGGATGTAAAACAACAAAAAATAATAAAAGAAAGTTAGAAAAATGAAGACAAAATAGCAGAAAAAGCTGTAAAACCTTCACAAAGAAATCCAAAACAACAAGCATCTTCAACTTTGTCTGGTGCAAAATAATAATAAAGAAAAACGACGACTACAAAAAGAGAAAGAAAGTGAACATGTTAAAATGAAAGAGAAACAAAACCTGAACAAAAAAGCAAAACTACTACAAAGTTTCACAAACTGAAAACTACAAATTCATTCTGGTTCATTAGCTGGAGCAGTGGGCGTGTGAATAGGTATGAATGCAACCAGCTGACAGGAAGTTGAAGGCAGCCTCGCATGTTGTCCTCTGTTCGGCTTTTCATTGAAATTCCCTGTTGCTCTCCACAAAATGGGCTTCAATGAGGACATGATGCTGGCTTTGAAACACCTCTTGCTCTTTTCCCGGGGGGGGGTCTCGCCCCCCCCAACAGCCCCTGTCAATGACCAGCTTGCTATCTGCTCCTCTTCTACCTTAATTCTATCAAAACCGATGGGTGCTATTGATGGGTTTGAAAGCATGGATTTCTGTGAGTAATTACAGTTTTACACCACAAATGGATCTAAATGGGTTTTTGTGACACTCTATTGATCCCTCAGGGGCAAATTGGTCTTTTTTTTTTTCCAGCCTTTCCTCCAGGGCACAGAGGAGGTGGAGTAAGGATATCAGGGCTGTTTGGTACAACAGGGATCAGTGCAGTGTAGTTCAGCCAAAACATTCAGTATTATGACCACAACACAGTTTTCTGAATCCATAACACGGGGGAGAAAGGGTTCACTTATGGTGATTCATAAACGATGACAAATAGAATCAATGGGAGGTTGTTTGGGGGAGAAAATGAGCTGAAATAGCAATTTTCTCCTGACCGGGCTGTTCAGTAAAAGTCAGAGCATCATTTCTAAGCACATTATGAAAATAACCCTTCATTATAACAGACGGGCGTGCAGTCTTTCATGCTGTCAAACTGTATAAAAATAATAATCAGGTTTATAAAAATAAAAATGCAAAGAGCATAATGACGGATTATTTTTCAGCCACCACAGAAGATTGTCGTCGCCACCAGGAGTTACATTCGTCTTGCGATTTGTTTGCAATCTGAGAAGTAAAGTGTTTGTTGCCTACTTGATTTCCACATGTCGGGTATTTCTGTGACACCTATAGGTTGAGTTTCACGCATGATGACTCACTGATGGCTGTTTCCACTCTTGGAACAAAAAAACAACCACAAGCAATCACAGCTTTTTAGGTGGACGTGGAGGTCAGAGCACAGGAAAGACTGCGACAGGAAACTGCTGCAAAAATAAACGAGCTGCATAGGTTGTTGCCAAGTGGAGACATCGTGCTATCCCGCTGATAATGGCCCACCGACACCTACACATACATTGCAACTGGGCTGATTGGAACATTGTTATAATGTAGTGTGTCATCGTCAAACACAATAAAAATACCACATCACATTCTGACGACTTCTTTAATGAATCCATTGTAGGGACTCATGGGAGTACATGACAACATATATGCTGGGAAGTGGAAGAGGAATGACATTGTTAGTGGTGTCGGGTGGAGTTGTGAAGCTGCCGCCCTAATTATTACTTAGTGTACATGCTATAAGTCAAGTCAGCTATAATTGGCTGGGGGTTTTGAAGCCTCGTTCGTTAGCAGGGATTGCGATTCTGTAATGAGATAACTAGAAAGCACTCAGAGATCTCAAACCGCTGTCCCGATGCTGCAAACAGGAAAAAATAAGTTTCATAAAACTTCTAAAAACTTCAAAATGACCTGTAATTTGTTTGAATTGTGGATCAGCCACCCGCCCATCCACACGCTTGCTCCCCTGAAACACCACACCATCACAATCTTACAATATTTTAAATTTAACTTATGAATCTCTGTATTTTGTCTCATAAACAGCAAAACAACCAGAGAAATTATTTTTGTTACAGTGTAACAAAGCAGCCATTTGTCCAGCACCATCAGGCAAGGACCAGGTGCTAGTTTGGTGCTGGTGCTCAGTTGGTTCAGATGTTGTTCCTCCTAAGACCTGGTTTGGTTTTCCATTGGCAAGGAGACAAATTGGACCCATGTCATTGCGTCACCTTAAAGTCCAGCTGCAGCCATCTCCCGCTGAATCTTCACAAAGACCGGCTCTGGTAGAAGACCACAGTGCCAGGAAGCCCTGGGTCTCCACTAGCGTCCATATTTAGTTGTTTTCACTGCTCTACTACACTACTCACCAGCTGTTGTTTTAAAAATGGTGGTTTTGTGTTTTCACCTTTACTTGTTGGTCATGATAACCCCGCCCCCAGCCCCTGATGTACTCAGTGCTTAGCTCCGTACCAGCAAAGACTTGGTGCTGGCTGAGCACCAGTTGTTAGCACCTGGAGCTGGTGCTTACAGGGTGGAAGCACAAAGAACTGGAGCTGATCCAGGCTCTGAACTCGCACTGGAACCAGCTCGGTGGAAAAAGGTTATCTGACATGTGGACAACCAGAGCCAGGGATCGAACCCTACGATTTGTGGACGCTACGATCCGGTGTAGAGCCTCGAAAAAAAAGGTGCCCTACTCAAATGATGAAATTTCACAAACAACAATCCGACAAATTTACCTTATTGTTTGATCAAAGAGGAATTACAACTTTTATAGAAATAGTTTTACAATTTGTCTAATTTACTTACCCTAACTGACAATCCAAAGATCCACTCCAGATAATTATAAAGCCACAACAGCAGTAAGTACAAACAAACCCAGCAGTTGTCCACCTGCTCCTCTAATGCTTTATAATTAACATGGTTGTTAATATTGTACAATACTGATGAGCAGAAGAATGTTTGAAAGCAAATATATGGATTATCTAAAATGTTGAACTGCTCCTTTAAAACTTGGTTCAACTTGCAAACTCCACCCCAGCAGAACATTACTCTGGGATGTTTAAAAAAAAACCCCAAAAAACTCCTTAAAACAAATCATAACAGACAAATTGTCAGGCCACTTCGTTCTGATCATCAGGCGACTCCCACATATCTGAAAGCATCACAACTCTACATAGAGTGGCTAACAATTTACAGAAGAACATTATTTATTAATCTGTATTGTTAGTGTGAAAATAAGAATAATGCTTTATTGTGCACCACGCCGCTTTACGAGCACCTGATCTTTGATTACAGTCATCTCCCTCGGCTCGCTGTTTGATTAACTGACGGTTTGTTTGATTAAAATCAGCTGCCGCCTGATTGGACTAACCTGTCATTTTAATCAAAATGATCTCATGCCGCACCAGTTGTTGGTTGCTGTTTGATGAAAATTACCTGCTGTTGGGTCGCAATTACCTGTCTGATTATTCAACAGAAACAGTCTTATCAAAACACCTCGGAGCGCCTCGTAGTTTCCGTTTTTAGGAGGGACGCTGAAATATTCATATGTCTGCGTATGTCAACGAGCTGCGTTATCGACTTTAGCCGCCTGCTCCTGTCCGTCGTCTGCCGCCCACGTCTTCGTCTCAGGTTGTGCTCAATGTGCTCGAGGCTCCATTTTCCTTAATGTTTTCGCGAACCGTCTGCAGTACATTGTGACCTTATGAATTCCCCCTTTGGGTATTAAGAAATTGCCAATAAATCAATTTCTGTGTTTTAGCAGAATATTAAGGTGCATTTGTGGAAGTGGGTGGCATCAGGAGGAGTGGACTCCAGCTGTTTAGTATTTGCAACAAGGCTCAGAATGCATCATGAAGCCGTTCCTTGGCATTACGGTTATTGCACACCAGGGTACATTATCTTTCCATTACATCAAGCCGTTGGATGGAGTCATACTCTCAGGGCACTTCTAATTTCCAGCGGTACGTTTGGGATTTCTTAAGCGCTCGCCTTCCTTTTGCTGATACCAGCTGATGGTGCTCCACACCAACTCACCAACGCCGTTTCATTTAAGCCTCAATTACGCCGTCCAAAGCAAAACACGCCGACGCTGGAGCGGTTCACCAGTCGAGCCTCTCGTCTAATTGGCTTCTGCACACGCATGTTTTTTTATGCACCCCTCAGGATGTTTTTAGCGCCGCTTCCTCGCTAATGCATGTGGGCGAGTCGAAAAATACATTACCTGCATCCGTCTCATCGGCGATAAATGGTTAAATCTATGACAAACGTTGTTTCATCGCTGAACTAGTTTTTCTTGTGTGTGAGTCAAAGTCATTTTTGGCCTGACATTGCCAAGTCCTGTAAGGATAGTAATTGGATTTCCAGAATAAGCGAAAATCTCCTTTCTCTCCCTGCCCTGCTCTAGTAATTGAGGTTAAATGAAATGGTCAGCCATGCACTAAACCTCAGTGGGTGTTCGGCGGTGGGTGTGTGCAGGATGAAGAAGAGCTCTCATTTAAATTCTTTGTGTTCAAACTTGCTAAAATGCTTCAAATAACAAACACGGGGGGGGGGATTTTGTTGTGATTGAAAATGTTAAAAGGTGTCAAAGCTTTTTGTGAACTGACCAAACATCCTCTGCGTCCACGTCGCACTCTGCCCCAAACTGGCAGATGTCACAGGTGGACGTCTCCTTCTGCCCAGTCTCAGCTGAGCCCTCTCCACCTGAAAAATAAAAAAAACCACATTAAAAACACTTGTTGTTGACAGGCCAACAGGTTTATTCAAGCTGTAACAAAGCCCTGTAACTGTGCCCCACTCACAAAGCAATGTGACTGAGAGAATCAGCCTCGGACAACTTAAGTGCATTTACATTCTGCCACATCCCGCCATAATCCCGCCGAAGCTATCTCCTTCATCCATTCACTCTCACCCCCGTTTTCTCCGCCCTCTTCTACTCCCCTCGCCCGACTCTCATCTATCACTCTCAAATCCCCGCTGATCTTTTCCGAGTCCCTCTTTTATTTCATCGCGCTGATTTTCTCGCACTGTGAGTGCGACGGCTCCTTGGCGGCGGTGTGGGTACTGGCGTCAGGCTTATAGCGGCTTAGGGACCCCATTGGTGCATATCACGCCTCATGAGCGGCCGAGGGGGAGAGGGAAGGGGAAAAGGGAAAAAAAAAAAAAAGCAATCTGGCCAATCTCAAATTGCATTCTCCTACCACAAAGGACTCCTCCAGTCCCTGCACACTTTCGCTCTTCTTCTCCATCCCCCCCTCGGCCCTCTTCTCCATTAGACAAGCTCTATTTTTAAACTTACTAGGGCCCATGAGGACAACTTTGGAAGAGAAGACGAAGAGGTGGAACTTGGCATCATTTCCCCATGTCATATCTTTAATCTCCCCAACACACACACATGCGCAGACACCCACACTGCTGCCACCGTGCATGGCTCCCCTGCGTCGCCTTTTTCATTTTCCCTTCTGAAACTTTTGTTATTTCTTGTGATCCCTCGCGACACGCTGGATTGAATTGGAAAGAACTCCGGTAGAGAGGTTTAACCTGATTTTCTGCTGTCAGGCTTAAGTTGCATTTGACTCTTATTTTAAGGTCAAAGTCGGTTAAGTTTACTTGACTTCTGAATCTAGTTAGCATGTGACAGGCTTCATCCATAACTCTCAGCTTGAGTTTAGCTGCTGCTGTTACTCCAACAGCTTCATTTCTCTTTTTTGCTCATGTCCAAAAAGCACAACACAGCCTGCAGGAGTGAAAAAGTTGCTTTGCTCGGGATGTGAAGCTCCTTTCAAATGTCCTGCCTTTGTTTCTGCAGCAGCGTCTGAGGCTGCAGGAGAGGCAGCATGTCCTCCCAGGGCTGAGGATTTGCAGTATTGTGGGTAGATGTACATTCTGTATTCACAGCTTTGCCTTTGGGTCACAGGACTGGCAAGACTACAAGGTGTGAAGCGGCTCTGGAGTCCCGCCAGCCAGCAGAGCTCGAATGCCAAATAATCTAAGAGTGCAAAACCCCCTTTTCAGCATTTATTCTCACCTATCATATTAAAATCGGATCTATTTTAAGTTCCTCTGCAGCCTAATTAGTTGCCAATAGTTTGTAAAAAGTTTCTCCAAATAAAAATAAGATAATCACTGAAAGCTCACTGTGAAATATGAGAGAGGATTTATATTTAAGGAACAGTGAATGAAACCTAGTGACACACATACATAGGTAGTTAGTTGTAATACTGAGAGACCATAACAAGACATTTCAGGCATATTTGACCATCCCACTACTGGGCTGCCATGATCCAGTCTAACTTCCACATGTTGGACCTATATGATGTCAAATCCTTTCAACCAATCAGAAAACTCCTCCTAATTTTCTGATTGGTTGACATCATAAGGCTCATTTAAAACCGTCCATAATGTAGGAATTCTGACTTTCAATGATGGATATCCGAGTCGTACCAGCTCCTTATTTTCTAACATTCCCATAAATCATTACTTTATGTCACAATCTATCTTCTAAACTGAAAAGGTAAAAACATTAATTATACATCTAATTAAAATTTTGAATTTTAATTTTCAGACCACTTTGTGTTCTTGTCCTAATGTGTTTGAGATCCTCTGTTGTGTTGTGAAACTGGTTCAACTAGTAATCCATACCATGACGCAAACTGTGGGAAACAACTGTCCATTACTCAAAACCACAAGGGTCAGTCAATCTGGACTACGTTGAGAGAGGAAGACCAGGAGTTCCCTCTGGTGTAGAGTTACCCCGATCAGAAACCAGTTAATGGAAGTTTAGATTAGAGACCACATCAGTGCTTCCTGGAGTTTGGATGTGTTTCTTATGCATGGTTCCTCATGTATGTCTGGTTCTTTATCAGGACAGTGATCCAGCTCCGTAAGACCCAGCAGACCAAGAACCACAGTGACAGCGTACTGTGTCACATGACCTCAACCCAGCTGAGATGGTTGAGAGACCGATGACTTTCTCCTGCAGATGTTTCAATTAATAGCTTAGGATGTATTATAATACCTCGATAAATGTAATGGAGTAAAAATAGTAACTCGGTGTAATACAACAATCCTTAAACAAGTTGATGAAGCCTCATGATTTTTTTGGAGGCTGCAGTTTGTGTTGAACTACTGGACTCTTCATACTGGAGCCGTTTGTGTTATTATATCTACTCATTGATCTAAATGACGTGAATATCTCTCATCAGCATTGTATTTATATCTCATGAGGTTATACACATTCATCTTGTTTTTGGCTACTATTAAGTGCCTTGATTATTACATTTATTTTATATCATCTGAGGTAATTTCAGCCTCTAGTTTTAGTCAAGCTACAAAAACCTCGTCTGCATAACAACCTCAGTTTTTATTATACAAATGCCGTGGTTTTCAAACTGTATGCTCCCAGTTTGTGCATCTGGCTGTATGTTATAAATCTGTAGTCTTCCTCACTTTATTTTTTTTACCTGAGCCACAGGAGAATGTAAAGCTACTCGCAGGCTGAGCACTTCACGACTCGCACGTTGGTCTTAATGTAAAAAAAACCCGCTGAAGTTCTCCTTTAAAACTCATTACTTTCAAGCAACGCTTGCAAATCCATGTCTGTTAACTCATATACTTTCAAGGACTGTTGTCAGTGTTGTTCTCAAGTGCTCAACAGCGCATGGCAGTTCAATTATATGGACTTGGTTTTTTGTCTCACATCAGTGTTTAGGCTGCTGTCAGTGCTGGGACTGCAGCTGATTGAATTAGCCAGTTGTGACTCTTTTGACCACAGACGTAAATGTAATTTCCCTTATTTCCACCTGTCGTGTACGTTGTGATGTGTGAAATTCTCACACACACACACACACACACACAACACACCATCACGCCATGGACTTAGCCAGCCTTCTCCAGCCTCTCTGTACTCTGTCAAATGATCAGCTCCACATAAAGGCTTGTGGGCAGGCAAGCATGTAAGCTCTCCCACGACTCTACTCTCACACAATTGCACACGAGAGAAGTAGAGGGAGATAGATAGCGAGACGTTTCTGGATTGTGTACTTCTTCCACGTGTGCGCGTACATGCACGACACAAACGCTGTCCCTCTTCCTCCTGTCCTCTCCTCCCCTACACTGCAGCCAACACATTGTGTATGCACACACGCTCTTCCCCTGGTCCCCGTTCACAGTACTGCAGGCACAATTACCAAAAGCGGCTGGGGACGGGCAGTGTTTTCCACTCCTCAAATCCCTGATAGAGTCTCCTGTAGCACTAACACAACATCTCCCCTGTTTCTGTGTCTGCTAATCCCGGGAATCAGGAGACACGGCCGGGTAATGACTGAAATGATTAGCCCCTCTGCTGCCCCCACAATCACCCCCCACCACCTCCTACATCACCTCGTATCGATCCACGCCTGGACCAGAGCGGGTTGACTGGTCTCCTCTGTGAGTTGCTTCACCTTCATCTCTAACAAATCCTGTCTTCCCTTTTGTTCCTTTAGTTTCAGTCAGTTCAGTTTAATAAACACCGTGTGACTTTAACACTGCAGGGAAGGCGAGAGGAGAAGATATGAAGCTAAGAGCAAAGGCAAGAGAAATTTAAGAATTAAACTACCAGGCAGAGAAGAGGAGATTAGAGTGAAATGTTGAGTTAAAGGGGAGATAAGAGGGATAAGAGCTAAAATGACAGGGGAGTTAAAAATAAATAGTGGATCTGTGGCAAAGGTGCCGTGGACCTTCATCCTGGGGTTAAAGAGCATCTTTAATCCCCCTTTACTGGGGTCTGGAGCTCAGGCATGCACGCACTTGCACAAACTCACACAACAACAATTCAACCAGCGACTCAGCTGATGCATTCACCAAGCCGCCACAGGAAATAGGAAAAGGTTTGTAAGCTTGGAGCTCATTTGACTGCAGTGGCTGGGCTGAGTCGCTCTGCTGAGAGCGAGCGCTGGTGGATTGGTTCAGCTCCTGTAACTTGTGAAATAGAACCAGGGTCAGGAAAGTGTGCAGAGCAAACTGGAAACAACATTCATGGGGATGTAGCCAGTAACTTGGGGGAGAGGTTAAGTACGTTTGTTTCTGGCAAATCGTGAAAACACAGAAAGAACATGGCAAACAAATCAGAGGGTGACCTCAAGTAACCTCAACTTCACTTTGGTTAGTCATGTAAAGTTGAACACGATTCATTTTTTATAACATTGTACACAAATAATAATAATAATAATCATAAAAACTGTAATTATCTGTTAAGAAAATGCTGTTAAATAATAGAAAATAATAAACTTGTACTTTTCCATAATTAAACTACAGTTTTTAGCTTTATTTTCAAATAAAATCTTGTGTAAGTTTTGGCTTTTTAATCTTTAATAAAGGATGATTATATGTGTGAAAACAATTAAACTGATAAAACATATTTATTTAATAGTTTTGCTGTAAAAAAAAACAAAATTTGAAATGTATTTACAGCCTTAAACTTGAATTGACCTTCTTCATCAACCAAATATAAAATAACTGTCGTTAAATCATTATACATTTGAGTTTTCAAGTCATTTTAACATGTAACAAGTAAATTCACAGTATATTTGTGCATTTTTAAAAACATGAGAAAAATCTGTAAAATTAACAGAAAATTCAAATTACAGATTTGCAACTGTTTCTAAAAATAGTTTAGTCTAAATAAACCTTAACAGGATTTTATTTCAAGTACCAATCAAAGTTTGGGCTGAAACAGCTCCTCAGCAGACGTCCTCTTTAAAGCAGTGAAGCTTTGAACTGAAGAAACTCACAAAACCACTGAATATTCTTCAAAGTACAGTCAGATACAACAACAAGGATTTGCCTGAAGTGGTCCATCCCCACCAACTATCACTGAGGAGTCCATAATGCATCCTCTACATGAGCTGCAGGGTTTCATGGCCGAGACGGAGATGCTAATGCTGGGATGATTCACCTGTCGCTGCTTTATGCTGAAAACCCACCCATGGCATCTGGACTAGTATTTGCTGGAAGGCTTTTCTGGAGACTCAGAGGAAGAGAAGAAGTCCAAAAAAAATACATAAATAAGTAAAAATAAAAGAAAAAGTGTTCCCAGCAGCACAGATGTGACTGTAATGACTTAAAAACAACCGTCTCCGTCTCAATCGGATCCAGATTTCACAGTCCCAATGCAACCTGACAGACCATAAGTCCTTTTACTCGGAAGAAATGAGGACAAATTGCAGCGTCCAGATGTGCCAAGCAGAAACAGACCTATTGATATTGGAGCAAAGCTGTGACTGCTGCCAGAAGTGCCTCTGCTAACTACTGACAACAGAGAGGCGTCGTGGGAGAGCTGTCCATGATCCTTATCCTCAGCATCCCTCTCTTTCCCCTTCATCTACACAGTCCCACGACATCTGACAACTTCAATCCTAATAGTAATAACAGTGGCCAAGAAGCTAGTTAACTGGAAGGACAGAAAAAAACCATCGATGAACCATTGGCTCAGTCTTTTAACAGACAAACCTCCAGGAGCTTTCATCATCTTCTCCATCTCAATCTTCCCCCTCTATATTTTCTTTATATCTGTGTTTTACTTTTTTTTTTTTTGAGAGGAAAGAGAGAGTGGGGTGTTGTTTTCTTTGTCTCACTTTCTTCTAACAGTGTGCTGGTATCAGGACATCGCTACGTGAGCATATACTGTATATAGTATTGTAAGTGCAAGGACACAGGTATGGTGCTGTAGCAACTATTTTTTTTTATGTATATACATCAGTGAAATAAAAAGGAGTTTAAAAGACACCAGAGACAAAAGGAATCATTCATTTCAGCGAGCGAGTGCACAGAGGGAAACGAGCATACAGTGAGCACACACACACACACACACACACATGGACCAGCACGTACAAAGACACACACACACCCAAACACAGACGAGAGATTTAGGGCACTCTAGTGTGAGGCTATCATACGGATGATGAATGAAGCCCACAC
>OOFC01027135.1:0-17080 GCA_900323345.1 Pseudochromis fuscus | reverse complement strand
ATTATTACGTCATTGGCCAAAAATTATTATGTTATCGGTTCAGGACTACGTTATTGGCCTATTACATTTCAAAAAGGGCAAATTTATTATATTATCAGCTGTTATTACGTTATCGGCTGTTATTACATTATTGGCTTCAACAATATAATAGGCCAATAACGTAATAAAAGTCTTGAACTGACAATGTAATAACTTTTGGCTAATAAATTATTATCAGCCAAAAGTTATTACGTCATTGGTTCAGGACTTTTATTACGTTATTGGCCTATTACATTTCAAAAAGGGCAAATTTATTACGCTATCGGAGGTTATTACATTATTGGCTTCAACAATGCTAATATCTCCTTAATGATGAAATGATTTTCTGATGGACAACCAGATCACTGAGAAGAAGAGCTGATTTATGACATGATGCCAGGATGACTTGTGAAAAAAAGGACTGACTGAGTATTTCATGATTGAAAGCATCATTTTTTAATTGCAGCCAGAATTTTTTGGAGCTAGCATCTTGTGGCCATTTGCGGTGTTGCACTTTTTTGCACTTCCACATTAGCTTCACTTTTGAGACTTGATGGCTACGTCCATCTTTTATTTCTACGCTATGTCCATCAATCCCTTCATTATGTGGAGACATTTAGTGGAACCAAAATGTTTTTGGTGAACATTTTTACCACCTCCTTGTCTATTTGCCATTGTCTCCTCTACTTAAGAAACTCTTAAGCCTCTTAAGTTTTCACCTGAGGACTTCTCAGGCTAAGATGCTTTGCAGATATTTTTTTTAAACTTTAACAAGATCTAGCTTTAACTCTAAGGGGAAATTCTTAGACAACATCTTCGTTTCAAGAATTTCAGAAGAATCTTGTCAATAGAAGTAACTCTTCTTTATGAATATGGCTCCTGTGTTACTTCAGTATGCACAGCAGCATTTTATTGAAGACATAGAAAACATTTGCATGACGTGAATGACTTTGCTGTATTGTCAAAAGGGTCCACTGCTTGACAAACAACTACCCACATTATCAATAATACTATTGTGAGGCAGTCATATGGCAGTCATGTAGTAATAAACAGCTTTCTTCAAAATAAATCAAATCTCAGGAAAACAAATGTGTTGCTGTTGTGGTATCAAAAAAATAAGAAAAGTTTCCTGAAAAATGTCCTGAACCAAATACCGGATATTTAAACCTTATCTCCTGAACTCACCCTTCAAACCTTCAACATCTGGCAACAGCTTTTAAAGTGGCTTCAGTAAACATGTTCAAATGAGGTTTTATATTAGATCACATGAACTACTTGTATGTTTGAAGAGTTGCGTGTCGAGTCAAATTATCACTCAACTCTGCGGCTCACCTCAGTCTTTCAGTTCATGATGCTGCAATTTCTCATGCTGGTTCAGGGGTCACAGAAGGCAGCGGCTCTCAGTGAAAAATCAATAATAACTTCATGGACACTACCTGTCTGGCATCAAACAACTGACAAACAACATGAACAACTAGCTGGTGACCTTGTGCAGCACAGTCGTTCCCAGAAAAAGATCTAAAGGGAAATTCAAAGCCAACAAATGAATTATACTGTTGCTGTCTGTCTATTCAGTTTGCAAATAGGGGAAAATGTTGGCTAACATTTGCAATATTAACTTAAAAAGTGTTAGTGTGTCAGTGTTGTGCTCAAAGCTCATTTCCAACGACCCAAGTGGCAAGATAGATATTACAGTTGTGAGGAATAAGGTCAGATTTTTCCAGTAATCAAACATTTGATTACCCATGTGTGTTTAAAAAAAGGCAAACAGATGAGTCAGGTCATCAGTCATGTGAGCGTTGGTCACTGATGCTCATGTAACGGATGTGGTAAAGATATATTTGTAGAAGAAAAACATTATATTCTACCACAGAAGCACCGATACAAACACCTTTGACCACACACCTCCCTGACACTCTCCATCCAAAGGCCCCCGTGTCCTTTGGCCAGGACACACATTGGTGCTTTGGCACAGTGATGCCCCTTCTGTCCCCATCACCTGCTCGCTCCATTATGCAGCGTCGACAGAAGACCTCAGAAATTGTCAGCTTCCAGTCTCCAGCTACTCTGTGCCGAGTCCACCGGTGTCAGCCGGCTGCACGCTGAGCCCCACCGTGACACGTCTAATCTCGCCCTCCAGCCTGTGGGGCCAATCTCACAACCGCTGAGTGTTGGGGTGGATCCTTGGATAGCCGGATGGCGGATCAGTGGCGGCAGGGTTTGGTCTCAGGGGCACAGGAGGAAGAGCTAATGACTAATCTTGTGTGCACAAGACCACCGGAGAGGATTGGCCAGGGTTAAAGAAAAGATACAGGGAAGGGGAAATTACGGAAGAAGGTAGGAGGAGAGTAGCTGGTGAAAAGGGAAGAAGAGGCTTGTCAGTGTGCTGAGGGTGTATGAGTGGAGGCAGGAGGATTGTAAAAGGCAAGACCTGGTGGTCACCGACTGGTCTGACTGCACAAACTTCTGTGCTGTAACGAAGGTATAATAAATACATTTTCAGCGCAGTCCACAAAAGAAATGAACCTGAAGTTCTGCAAGTTCACATTAAGCTGTGAACGAACTGTCTTACGTGCACATAGAGCTCAACATCCCCTTTAATTTCAGTTGGATTTTTAATCCAGAAAGCACTGAGAAAACTCTGCCAAGGAATAATCTGGCTGTACTGATGCTGTCGACTGAACACTGTTGCCCTCCTGTGGTGAAATAGCAACACTGTCTTATTAGAATTTCTTTAGGATTTTTTTCTGATAAGATCCCATCCTTTGATGCTGAAAATATAATAATTTGTTCCTTTAGTAATATCAAATGTCTACGAGGAGATTCACCAAGATCTGTTCATAATGTTTTTCCACAATGTTGCTATCAAACATACCAACACAGGCAAAAACAAAGCGTCCTGGTGGGCAGGATGTCATCCTCTGATCCAAAATGTATTCCTTGGGAAATACAAAAGAAAACTCAAACAAAAATGTCCTACTGAGATTCATTCAGTTATAATTCATCTTAATCTAAAACCATCACCCGAGTTACACAAACACCTATTCCTTGTATCTTTTCTTTAACCCCTGCCTATCCTCTCTGGTGGTTTAATGCCCATCAAAAGTACTAATCTTCACCTGAAGTGCAACAGATTGTAACAGCAGCAGATTCTTTGGATATTTCTTCGTTAACTTCAACCTTTGGTGAGACTGACGAAAACAAACAGACAAAGATTGCAACAAAGGTGTACATTCAGTTTGGAAAAACATGATGTTGAAGCACCTCCACTAAAATGTACTGAATAATGTTCTGAATACAGAAAACAACAAAATAAATGTCAATGAGAGTCTGCTCTTGGATCGACTGAGGTCTTTCAGAGCAGAGAAGAACAAAACCTGTGTAAGGTGAGTACTCCAGCAGAGAAAGGCTTTTGTTCTTGATTATATGACCATTTTATTTCCCTGCAATCCTTTTAGTTTTACTATATGAACAACGTCGTTGAAGGAAACACCTCCAAAAGATCTTCATAAGATGTGATAATTGTCTTGATGGCCTTACAATCAACACCTACTGAAGGAACGTTATTCGTCACTTCCTTCCTGTTCCTTGTTGCGAGACAACACACCTGCAGTGAGCACTTCTCGCTGTGATGCTCCAACTGCAGGAAGCCTCCCCCCGTTCATTTTCATACGTATACCTTTGTACCCTCATTGTCACCTGCGAGATGAGACGACCCCCTTTATTATCTAGTTGTTAGAAGTGTGTTAAAAAGCCAGCTTCCTGTTGGAACTTTAGCGCCGAGAACAAAAAGGAACAAGGGATCCTTTTTAAAAATAAAATGCTATTTTGCTTCTCCACAGCAGCAAAGAAGAAGCAGTAGAGATGCTCCACAGAGAGAAACCTAAATAGACGTCTTTGAGGATGTGACTCACTATTATCTCTACCTGCAAATTACAGCTGAACACACAAGAGGTGTTTGAAAGGTATTTTGAGAAATATTATTATTATACATACAAAAAAAATTGAAGTTAAAGAAAAGCCAGATTGATTTTCGGTGTGTAAATCCATTTAAAATACCTCAATTGGATATGTTGAGAAGAACAAAATGTAAAAAAATGTTTCTTTTCACATGCCATGTAATTTATGTGTGAGTATTTTTCAAAGCTTTCTTCTCTCGCTGCATCACAGGGGGAGGCTTTTGTGAATAAAACCTCCACTTCGCCATGCAGCAGTTTTAATTTGAGATCATTCACACTGCAGATGCAATTCTTGTGAGTAAATAAACAAGTCAGCTGTCCCCGCGCCAATCCACCATTACAACCCTCAAACTGATCTGCTTCTCTGATGTAAACAAACCGCAAGCCACGCCGGGCTTTCCCAAAGCACAATGTATACGTCCCGCTCTCCGAACACAAAGCCTTTAGCATGCACACAGTACCCCCACCAGCCACCCCTCCTACTTTAATGCCACCAGGGATTCACCCGCTCCTCCTCAGTCGAGTGCCGGAGCCCACAAATAAACAGCCTTCAGATGTTTACATACGCAGCACAACGCAGAGGAAGACCTCCAGAGAGTGAGTGGAAAAGCTCATTTGCACCGTCAATGAGAAGAGTCAGAAATGGCTGCTTTGGTTTATGATGTTTAAGAGGGAAATATTTCAGATGCTGAGGCACAACTGGCAGCCACGCTATACACCTGTGTGGGTTTTTTATTTTTGGCACTTGATTAAAAATAAATTTTCAACAAAAATTCCAAACACCCAGTTTTTCAAGTACCGTAAATCCTCTAATAGTGGCCAGAATCAAGAGCAGAAAGAAAATCAGGGAGCATTTGTCATTTACAGCCCCCAAAGTTCTGCAACACTGGGAAACAGCCTCACTTAATATCTTCAAAAGAAACTTTAAAACACATATTTACACCTCAACCTTTAACTGGCTGCACACACCTGAAACCCTTTGCTTCACTCCTGCACTTCTTTTATTTAATTTATCCCATTTTTAAACACATTCTTGTTTCATGTATTCTCTTTTTCAATTCTGTTGTGGTCTGCATTTCATTTTCACTACTTCAACTTTCTTTGTAATCTTGATTTTCGTTGCACAATCTTATTATTGTAAAGCACTGGGCTGCATTTCATGAGCTGAGCCGTGAGGTGAAGCTTGCCGTTTACCAGTCGATCTACATTCCCACCCTCACCTGTGGTCGTGACCTTTGGGTAATGACTGAAAGAACAAGGTTGTGGATACAAGCGGCTGAAATTATTTTCCTTCGCTGGATGGCGGACCTCACACTGTGTGATAGGGTGAGGAGTTCAACCAGTCCAGAGGAGCTGAGAGTAGAGCTGCTGCTCCTCCCCATTGAGAGAAGCCCAGTGAGGTGGTCTGGCTAGGATTTCCTAGTCCTGGTTACCTCCTGTTGGAGGTTTACCAGGCATGGCCAACTGGCCCGGGACTAACTGGAGGGATTATATCTTCTGTGCTCGCCCTCCTGCTACTACAGCCCTGATGGAGGAAGTGGTACAAAAAATGGTGGATGGATGGATGGATGGATGGATGGATGGATGGATGGATGGATGGATGGATGGATGGATGGATGGAAGGATGGGTGGAAGGATGGGTGGAAGGATGGGTGGAAGGATGGGTGGATGCACTTCCTGTAAAAAGCTTATTATTATGAAGCCTTGTTGTGATGCTTCAATAGAAATCAGGAGTGAACATAAACATGAGTTACTGCAGCGTTATTGCTGTTCATATGAACTCAACACTTTCTTGTACTGTTTCAAAATAAAAGCCCACTATTAACAAAAACATTCTTCATAACTTAACTTCTTAACTGGGCTTTTATTGTGAAAGTTTAGCAGGCACACTATTTTTCTCCAACCTGTATTTGGGGTCTAGTCTTTATTTGTTCATTTGTTCACTCAGCTTAAGGAAATATGACGTATTATTTTGTGTTCATCCTTTAGATTTATGTTTTCTGATATTTTAGTGACCAAACTGATCTAGGAAATACTCATCTGACTACACAATATTAAAAATATGTGTCATTCCCAGCCCTCAGTGGAGTCCTGTGTTAGGTCAGTAACTGCTGAAATGTAATTATCTGCTTTACTATCACGACTCGCCGTATTAATGGCCTCTGTAAATGGTAAGATGTGAGAAGACAAACAAACAAATAACTACAAGGTGTCCAGCAGATTCCATTATTATATTACACATTACACTTTAGCTGTGAATATAAGTCTCGCATAAAATGACCTGTTCTGGTTTACTGCTTAACTGAGCATCAGCAGAATAATAACCACTGCAATTATCTACAAGCAAATGAGAGAACGTTTCTCTCACTGCTAAAATGACCCACAAGAGAAACCAGCGTTATGACCTTTCTTTCTTTCTTTCTTTCTTTCTCTCTCTCTCTCTCTACCTGGAATAGAGGCTGTCACATCTCTGTACGCTCCGTAGCTCAAATTGCTTCGCTAGCATCATGCCGCCACATACAGTCTCTAACGAGCTGTGCTGGCTTGCTGGTGACAAAGGGAAATGACAGCTGGTGTGATTACAGAAATCTGGGCCTTGACCAAACTGTAAGTTGTGGAAAACGATCGGGGAGAGAAGGAGAAACTGTAAAAGGAACATCAATTGGGCTGCCATCCACGAGCGAATAAAGGGAATAAAAAAAATCTCACAAGCATATCACCATGGTGACTGAAAACATGTATTATTAATGACTTAATAGTAGTAGTAAAGGGGGAAGGTATTTTTAAAGCTGGAAAAACTGAAACTGAGAAGTGATATTGTACAGTTACAAAGATGTATTTCTTTTTTTTTTTTTTTTTTTATCAGGCTTACATAAGAAGGCATGACCTAAAATCCCCAGGGAAGGGCCAAAAGGGCGGCTGGATGTCGCCGCCACCGCCGCTGCTGCTGCTGCATGAAGGATTATGAGGCTTCATTTATCTGGGACATCCTAAGAGTACAGTCTTTACAGCCATGACAGTTACACTGTAAGACTGTGTATACAGCAGATGGTTATGGCACAATATAACTGAGCATCACTGAGCTGATATATAGCATGCCAGGGCTTTTTCTCTTTTTTTTCCATGAAAGACGTAGATACAATCTGTCAATTGTTTTATTATCCACTGTGTGTTTTTGACATTATGAGAAACTGCTGCTATATGTGCACTTTTACAATCTATTTTTCCTGGAGTCAGGTTCACAACTGCTGACGCTCAAACAGGAAGGTTCACACAGTGGCCTCTCTCCCCTCACTCACACAGGCTCTTTCCTAAAGTGCCCTTCTGATTCCCCTGGTCTGTCCCTTAATCCCAGTCAAATCCTGCCATTACAGAAAAAAAAGTCCAATCCTCCCATCTCTCTCCCAATATCTGCCCATCCCTGCCTTTTTCTGTGGGCCTTGATTTGGCGCAATCTTTCTCTCCTCCTGCGTCACTATCTCCCTCTCTCTCTGTCTCAGCCCCGTTCCATTATTTTCAGGATGACAAAAAAAAATATATGACAATAAAATCCCTGATGCCGAGGAGAGCGAAGGGTGGCCCAGAGGTGACCCTGCTATTCTCATCAGCCTCCGTCCCACTTTTCACCCACCTCCACTGATAGCTCTGACACGCGGCGGCTGCTGCCACTCGCCGTTTACATTCCCTCCTCACGCCAGATACTGTCTGAACCTCACCGCCGCCGCCTCACTCCAACTCATCTGATTCAGAGCCCCCGCTGTGCACACGGACACACACACACACACACACTGGCAGAGGAAAATTCAATAATAATTTCAGAGTGGTATGATTGGATATGTTCCCATGGAGAGACGAAGGAAAAGCAAACCAGCAGAGGTGAGAGATGGAAAAGGAGAGAGAGGGTGGAGAGGGTGAGAGAGAGACAGCGAATATCTGTGTGTGTGTGTGTGTGTGTGTGTGTGTGTGTGTGCGGGGATGAAGGGATCTAACGACTTTGCTTCTATCTCATTTGCAGATCCTATCCCTCTCCGTCTAGATTACGTTATCCCCGCGCCAAAATAAAAGCTTATCGTCCAAGCCTTTCTTATGTGGCCCGCCTGAACGTGAGACTGGGAGAGAGACGTGCTTTAACGTGAGAAATATCTTGATGTGCATGACAACAAAATCAAATGCAGCTGCTTTTCATGTGATGTGGGAAATGGGGCTGATTGTGTATGCAACATGTTGTCGTAAACCGAGCTTTACTTTCCCAGTATCACCTTGAATATGAATAGAAATGGAGCATGTTATGCTGCTGTTTAGTTTGAACAAAATAACCTTTGATCTGATGTTTTAGTTGTGAGGAAACAACACAAACAACTACACTGTACACGCACCAAAAATCACGATATAACTTAAAAGTAAAATATTTCACACATTATTCTGTTTTAGTTGCACATGACTTTTTGTTGTGTATTTTGTTTTTTCCCGATCAAACCTGTTGTATTATTTAACCACTATATTAAACTTTTATTTGACTTTGAATTTCCTCTGGTCCGACACAACTCTGATATTAATATTGAACAAAAATGGGAACATTGCGAGGTGAGGAACTAATATCCAGTCAAACAAAAAGAGGACATTTTGTACTGAAGTGACAGCAAGTTAAGAAAACAGTGACTCAGTTTAGCTTAGTGAGGCTGCTGAATGAGACTTCGTATGAGCTTCAGTTGAACTTCGGCGTCTGGCGAGAAGGAAGAGCTGAGCATTTTGACCCTCATTTCTTACACTGTAATCACACTGCAGGAGGAAAGCATCAGTGCCTGGATGAAGAGGAGAAATAGTTCAGAATGAACCTATTGGTGCATTTACACTGGTACCTACTCACTTCGCTTCACCTCAGATCACTCGGGATCGGCCCCCTTTGGTTGCATTTACATTGCCGAGGATAGTCCCTCCTCCGTGTAGCTGGTCGTCATTCGTGACATCATCTTTTATGCGATTCTTTCCTTTCTGACCGCCCCGTCCAGCTCCTGCTGAATTTTCTCATTGGCAACTAATGACAGAAAGGTTTGCACCTCGTCCTGAGTCCATGGGGCAGGATTTCTAACAGACGCCATTTTTCTTCTTCTTGTTATTTCAAACACGTCTGGATGGTTTGCCGAAGATGTAAAAATGGCGTGTTTGCGGGGACAGATTACACGCCGTGCAGTGATGACGCAACGACGATTCCGACCAATAAGATTTTAGTACCTACTCCGACCTAACCGGGTACTTTTTTTTGGAACCGCAGGAGAGGAGGTACGAAAAGTTGTACCAGGTACCAAGGTCCAGGTACTTTTTTGCCAGTGTAAATGCACCAAAACCAAACCGAAGCAAAGCGAATTGGTACTAGTGTAAATGCGCCATATAGGTTCATAGGACTCCTTAACTTGTCATGTACTTAATGTATTGTGACACACAAACTGAGGTCTTCTGCATGAATGTGGTACAGCACACACCCGTCTATCACTTTCACCTCCAGTATTTTCTGCACGAGGAACACAGTGACAAAGTAATTTGGCATGAGGCTTTAACCGGTGTCTCCAACTTGTATTGTACACACCTGGTTTCATCAAAAATCCAGCAAATGGGACAATGAACTTGACTAATTGCGGGATGGTAGGTTGATAATCGGCTCATCATTTCTGTACAATGTTGCAATCGCTTTAGTAATGGCCTGACACTGCAGAAAACTTTTCTGTTTACAGTTCAGAGTCAGCAAACGTCTGCAATAAACAGAGCGCTCCTTTAATGTTGGGGATATTGGTGCAGAATGTCAACTTCAGTAAGCTTCAGACTTTTCAACAGGGCTGGAAACCTATCTGCCCTTCGGTTTTCACCTGCCTATTAGGGTGGAACATATTGGCTAGATAGGCTCTGTGTGTGAGTGTGTGTGAGAGTGTGTGTGTGGAGGGGGGGGGGTGAGATGTGCAGCACAGAATAACTGAATAGGACACACAGACACACACAGAGACACACACACACTCGGGTGGGCTGGCGGTGGCAAGCCTTATCACTATACCACAAAGTGGGAAGATTAGATTACTCACTTCCCTAAACCTCTAACTTGGTTACCATAGCAATAGCAGTGTGACTGGGGCAGCAGCTCGTCACCGTGCAGGAATGGATGGAAAAAAATCACCGGGCGAACCGCAGGTCAGCTTGCCGCTTTACCTCAGTGAGTCACCATCCCATCCTGGTCTGTTCTATTGTAAATGAGGTCATCTGGAGGTCACAGGGAACAGCGATGACATCACTGCACATCAGGGGCTATTCTTTATTATTCCATATGTTAGCTAATATTAAGTCTGGATTTTCGTCGGATGTGCTGCTGCACAATCTTTGTAAACTCGATAAAATAATAAAGTGACTTTTGCTGCCTCACACGACCATTTTTAGTGCATTGCTGCGACTAAGGAAGATCAATTGATATTGAATTCATAATTGCACGATAGCGGAACCTTGGCCTTAATTCAAATTAATGAAGTGCTTGCAGATCCATAGTGTTGTGGGCCTGATCATTAGATTAATTACACCAATCAGGCCATTGTATTTCAATTAAGCCAAGTGTGGTGTTTATCTTTTCATTAGTCAACACTCTGAAAATAAATGTTAAAGAGTGGAGATGGAGTGCGGTGCATGAATATAGAAATTCAAATCTGATATCAATCACTGATACACTTATCGATAATGATAAAATGGCAGGATGGCGACCTCGGTGTTCTTGATTGCACTGAAGGGCGAGTACGTAAAAAGTCTCAGCCTAAACAAAGCTCAGGGAATAATTAGAGGGATACAAATAAAGTCAGGTAGCTGAAAAGACTGAGAGAGACACTCAGAAGAATGCCCCATAAATACTGGTAATTAGACTGTAGACAGCTCTGATGCGCTCTCGCTGCCGCTAACGACTCATAATGGAGTCGGGTTTTTTTTACCATTCAAACGGGGAAAAAATGTCTCTGATAAGTTACGGGACACTGTTCTGACCTTGACAAAGCACTTAATTTAGATAAGAGTTACCCTCTAAACTGCGGTGAAATAAGGTCACTTCAATGCCGGCAACCCACGGAGCATGACAGAGTTTAAATCTTTGACTTTGGGGCTCGAGGGAGGGGGAGTCCCGCCGCCTTTTACCAGTGTTTCTAGCTGCTCGACGCTAATTTAGGTCTACAAGAGAATTTTTTATAAAGTACATATTTAATATTGAATTTAATTTAAAAAAAAAAAGGCACAGAGAAAGTCCAAATATAGACTACATTTAGGTCTTTTAAGAAGATGGTGAATAATTAAAGTTACTGGTTGGGAAATTAACATTTTTACAAGCTGGGTTCTCTTTATAAAGATGCATTAGCTGGATGTTGTGATCAACTCTGTCTGCTGGTTTTTAGGCGAGAAGGATGTTTTTGTGGATGGTAATAGGTCTGTCAGTGCTCCACTTAGTTGCAGATTAAATGTCTCAGAGAATGGACTTCAACCAGAGACTGTTGGGAGCATGGATGAAGCTAATGGGATGCAATGTGCTGGTTTGTGGACTCAAATTTTGAAACTAGGAGTCATTTTAATGTCATTATCTTAAGTCAGCTCTTTGTCAGTTGCTAGTTTGATTGACAGGTTCATTCCCCAATGGGATTCGTGGGAGGTGTCCTTGAGTCACATACACATGTGGAAAACGACTGCTTTGTTTGTCACCTTAGACTGTATAAAGAAATGCACCGGGTCTCAAAACGTGTAAGAAAGTGCAATACCACCGATGGCCACTAGATGCTGGCCCTAAAAACCTCTGGCTTCAATTCAAAAGTGGCCATTTCCATCATCATTTTCTCCACAAGTCATTCTGATGTCATTAAAGAAAGTCGACTCTTCTCAACAGTGGTCTGGTGGTCTATCTGAAAATCATTTCATCATTAGGTGAAGGACCAGACCTGAAGATTGTGTCCTCAGGTAAAAGGTCGGACCCACCTCCTCACTGCTTCCTTCAAATCCAAATATGGTCACTCCTGGCTCCAAAAAATGATAAATACCACACTCCTGGCTTCAAAATTTGAGTCCTCAAACCAACGGGTGACGTCACGCTAGCGTCGTCCACTCAATGTACAGCTTGTAGTAAAAGATCATTTCAATAGAAAAGTGGAAAAAGTCAGACTTCATTGTCAGGTGGATGTGGTTCAGGTGGTAGACTGCTTTGCCTCTGTGCCTCGTTTTACATCCTCAACACGTCCTCAAAATGTTTAGATGTTGAAATGTTACCGTTTCTCTTCGCAAATTGACAGCTGGCCTTTGTTGTAGCAATGATCAACACACAATGTTCACAAAAGCGTAACACAGTGACAGCTCCTAACAGGAGTTGTGTTAACAGGCTGCTGCTATTACTGCTCAGTCTGTCAAAATATAATGTGTGTGTTTGCCCACAGTGTGCGCTGCGATTCTTTTTAAAAGGACAGTTTACATTGAAATGCATTCGTTTGATTCACTTATTATCAGTATGAAACTTCCTATCACCAGATCTTTAAGGCGACACACCGGCAGATTTTTCATGTGATGACATTGTTGCTAAACACTGTTGTTTTTTTAACCTTTTGAAACACTGCCATCTTCCTTGCTGCCACTTCCTGTCGGTGGGGGTGGAAGACTTACTGCTCCTTTCAGCCACAGTATATTTTGAAATCTACACCCTCCGCTAACAATTATCCCACGGGACTTTTCCACTAAGTGGTGAGCTGTAGCCTCTCTCTACTTCCACTACTGAAGCCGGGTTTGATGATCAGCTACAGCCTACACTAAATTTCCTGGCTAGCAATCCAAAAGTTGTTGAGATCTTTTTCAGTTCCAACAAATGAAGTCCGTGAAGTTGTGCCACTTCAGTTTCAGTGAAACTGTCGGGTTTTTTTTTCACTGGAGCGAAAAATGTGATATTATAAAGTGTCACAAATTTTCTCTCTCAGCTTTTATCTTACTTCCAGTTTGTCTTTCTAACAAACGACCATCCCAGCTTCGAATCGCCACCAGCGCACTCTAAATACTCTGACTGTCTTCTTTAGAAATCTATTTGGACAAGAATTTGTTGAAATGTAGAAGTCCTTTAGGTTTGAGGCTGTTGTTGTCCTTTGTCCCTCCACCATCATGTGAGTGCAATTCAATTTCTCCTCCGTACAATTTGATTTGGACAAACGTCTGATTCTGACTAAAAGGGCCATGTGACTACACTCGTGTCCACAGGGCATCCTCCTGCACAGTTGACTTGTGTTCTCACTTATCAGATGTAAAAATAGCAAACACACAACACTCTCGCACACGAGCGTGAACGCACCCGGGCCAGCCGGTCTGCACACTTAAACACACATTCACACGTATACAGCCAATGAAACTGGCAACTTCTTGGTGGACCTAAGTTTTATGTGTGTAGATTTATCATTGGCCATTAAAATATATTTGATTTTCAGCGGGATGGCTCTCCACTGCTGCCTTCCTCAATAGAAGTCCGACCTGCCTTTTACAACCACTTGCTTTAACCTTCTCCCCTGCCCATAAAACACCAGCAGCTTCTCCCACTGCTGCCAGATCCCCTCCTCCTTCCCCTCCATCTCTGCTACTGTATCTCCCCATCTATGGTGACCTCTGCTATGATTCTATCTTTACAGGCTGTGTTTGTGTTTCTCCTCCTCTTGTCCTTGCCCTCATCTTTCCCCTCTCACTCCTCTACCGCACAAATACCCTCTCCACCCCCCGAGCTATTTTTTCTTAATTGTCTCTTTTTCCCCCTGAATGATCGATTCGTCAGATTTATCTGACAGTTGGAGAATAAGGACAATTCTCAAGCTTCTACTTTAAACCACCCAGAGGTCTCCGAAGGTGAGTATTCATAATGAGCTTTCATGGGGATATTCAGAGAAAATCTCTTTCACTTGTTTTTTTTTTTTTTTTTTTTAGAGGACGACCTATTTCAACGTGCGCAAGGAAACTAAACTTTTCACCTTTTCCTTGATGCTTGTTTTTCCTATGATGAAATTGCTCCATACCAACTGTGGCAGTATGTATGTTATATGGATTAAGGAGACTTTTATTTTGAAGGACAATGGAAGCATTTCTGGTGTTATTTTTCTTTTGGGATTTTTGGAAATATTACGTCCGCCAATGTTTTCAGTCATGTTGGTTTATTTAGTTTTCTGGTTGCACAACATGACAAAAAACTACTCAACAGATCGTAATGAATTATTCTTATTTTTTTAAATCTCTGTTACTAATAATGGACAAATGTTTTAAGAAAGACAATGGTACTGACCAGTAGAGAGCAGCAAGATATCTCCACTGCTTCTATGTGCCAGACAGGAAGTAGAAGAAGAAGAAAGTGGAAGGTCCAAACTGAAAACTTTGGCCGTTTCTCAATTCAAAGTACGCAAACTTGTACTCGTGTACTTGGTGAGAATGTACCTGCAAGTCGGACTCTGAAGTACGGACTTGTGGGAAGGTGCGAAAGCACGAGGCCAAAGACTAAACGCTTACTTGTTGACGTCACATCTTTGCTCGCTGTTGCAAAATGCATTATGGGTTATTTGGCTTCCCCAAGTCCACACAAGTCTGGTCTGATGCAGGCTCGATAATGAAGGAGGAGTGGGAAGACATCCAGGTATTTCATGCATTCTTGGGCAGATGTGTACTTTGAACTGGAACAGTACTAGGTCTCCGACTGATGACGTTTCACGAGTACGCAACAATGTAAGTACGGACAAGTACGCATATTGAGAAACGGCCTTTGTCACATCTCAAAGGACTTTGTTGGACAGGATGATAATGTCTCAGTCTCCTCACCAGCTGGTAATCCACAGAGATGAGGAGATATGGGAATAAACAAAAACTACACTAGCAACATAAATGCACATAGGAGCCAAGAGGATCACAGTGTTATTCTGCCTGAACATAACCCTGTTTGGCTCTTGAGCTCGCTTACTGGGACAGGCAGATCAGATCTGATCGCACCTTCAAAGATTATATTTCTCTATAAATATTACAAGAGAAAATGCTTTTATGATGAGGATTAACCCATTCATCCCTGCAACAGGACCCCGGGCTCACATCCATCTGTAACCTGACCTGTAACAATGGATGTAACACCAACCACACAAACTAATGTCTTCCCCTGCAGGTAACAAATGTTAGGATGCTAACACTGACCCCTTAACATATTAAAGGAAATTTAAAAAAAAAAGCGATGATGGCACAGGGAGTAAGATGTTAAGTTTCATGCTGGTGTCTTGAAATAAAATGCACGAAAACTATAATGTCTCCCAGCTACATGGCATTACCCACAAAGTATATGATTTAATATGTGAATTCCTCTTAACATGTTCTGAATATTGTGTTTGGACATATGTCAAAATGTATGTTCGTTTTGTTGCTCCTGTTTCTTACCGCTGTCTCCCTCCATCTCCGTATCACTCGCCTCCTGCTTCCTCTGCTCTATTATCTATTTTGTGACTTTCCTCAGGCCATTTCTTTGTCCACTCTCCCTCCACTCTCCTCCTCTCTTTCTCCATCTCTCTCTCTCTGGTTGGCCTACCACCAGTTTCATTTCCGTTCCCTCATCCGACTGTCTGCTGTCTTTTTTTTTTTTTTTTTTACTGCGGGGGGACTAATCTCTTTTCCAATCTCTGTCTCTCTCTCTCTCTGTCATGCACGCTTGGTGAAGCTCGCAGCTCCCATGCATGGGAGTTAATGAAGGAGCTGCATGGGTAAACACACGGGAGGACGGAGACAGACGAGTGTAAATATATGCACGCGTAGCAACACGCGCTGACGGATGAGCTTGACTAGCGTCTGTGTATTGTCTGCGCTGATCTTAGTGCTGAGGCTTGTTAGTCAATTAGGCAAGAAATTAGAGTCTTAGCTGAAAGACACGTTATTAATCAACTGGGGGGGTTTTACATGATTAGTTACTCACACAAAAGTTATTCATGAAAAGTCAGTCGCAGCCATAAGCTCCTCTCCATCTTAATACAATAAACTCTCTCACACTTGTCACTCCCTCCCGACTCGCGTCTTCTTTTAGCTCCAGTGTTTATCAGTTGCAGTGTTGTACACACACACACACACACACACACACACACACGCAGAGTCTGAGAAAACACCCACTGATCCTCCCGTTCAATCAGCAGAGAGAAGAGCATACACTGCAACACTTGTACCATCCGAAATGTTAAAACAATCAGTTCCCCAAACTAGTGTTGCAGTCAAGACCGTACCAACTGAGACCAGGACATTATCAAGACTAGAAAGTATCGAGACCGAGACAAGACCAAGACATTTGCAGGTCCAGACAGAGACAAGACCAAGGCCCTGTTCACACGGAGACGGAGGTTTGGCAGCCGAAACCGATACTTTTTGAAACCGGGTCCCAGAGTGGGAAAGTCTGAAGACGCCACCCGCTGCGTCTCCGTGTGGACGGCGAATACACATTCTCCTCAAACGCTGCCGCCGTAGCCCCGCCTCTGACCCTTAACTCGCCTGCGCAACCCCGACAACAACAGTAAAAATGGCGGAACACAGCGTCGCGTTAGTGCTGCAGCAGCTACTGGGCTTGTTTTGACTTTTACAGCAAAATCTTCTCAAACTACACAACTACCGTGAGCAACAAGTGTGTGTTGTTGTGGGTGTGGTTTAACCTCGTACGAGTTTAATGCGCATGCTCTGTGTCTTCTTCTTGTTTTGGTGTGTTTCTGTGGCAGCGTTACAGTGCCACATACAGGCCTGGCAGATTGACTACAGCGTTTTCGGCTTTTTCGTGTGGACGCAGATATAAATATCCCTTTTTGAGGGAGATGTATTCGTTTCGTCTGCGTGTGGACGGGGCCCAAGACTGTATATATCTAAGAAAAATCACAACAAAAAAGGACCAAATGACCAGTATTTATTTTTTTTGTAAATTAAGTCTGGTCTTACACAAATGCAACAGCAACAAAAACTCATTTTCCTCACGTCTCCCGTCGTCTTCATCCACAAAGTCCACATGACACCAGGAAGGCAGCAGCTACCTCCTACTTTACTCACTTATCACAGTAGTGCTGGTCTTGTCTTAACTGGTCTTGATC
>OOFC01027131.1:0-20306 GCA_900323345.1 Pseudochromis fuscus | reverse complement strand
AAACTTGGGATATTTAGTAAGTAGAAGAAAGAAATCATCTTCTGTCCATTACTTTCACTTGTGAGACAGGCTGTCATAAATACGTCTAAAATGAACTGTCCAGCCAGATAAATTGATTCTACAGGGAACAATTAACAGCACTTCACTGTACCAAGTTTAATCCCTTCAAAGAAGTGCCGCACCAGAACGATCCTAGAACAAATGTGTGTGATTTAGTAGAAGATTCAGTGAAAGAATTTGTTCACTTTATCAACAGGCCTGAAAAAAAGTGACAGGCAGAACAGCTGCGCATTAAAAGTGGAATAAGAAAAGACATTCGCTGGCCCACAGCACAAAATGACTGCAATATATCATAGCGAGGGAGTTTGAAGGTGTTATTGATGAATGCCAATGACTTAACAATTACTTCAAAAGGTGATATTTCTGGATTTTAAAGCTCCCTTTGACATTTTTAAACTTTCCCTCTCGTCTCTGCAATTTAAAGTCGCGGGCTGGAGAACTGTGAGGAATGAGTCGAGCTTTAACGACGCACCTATTGATTGTGGCAGATGATATGCGGCTGTTGTGTGCTAACTTGTGACAGATGTTTTCTCCTGATAGGCGAAACACGATGGGCATAACGGCTGTGCCTGAAAGTCCTTGTGAATGGAGAGCTAAAAAAAAAAAAAAAAAGGAGTCTTTGATATTTGGATCCAACCTTTCTTTCCTTTTTTAGTCTTCGTGCACACTCCTCGTGAAATGATGTGAGACTGTGTTTGTTTGGGTTTATGAATCAGGAGATCGAGCTGTGCGCAATCCTTCTGGGGAACATGTACAAACACACACACACACCCATATATATGTATTATTGTTACTGTGTACAATGAGCGAGTGCATCACAGCCCCTAAGGGCGTCAACATGGTAGCAATGAAGAGAAACACGCCTGAACAGAATTGGCGTATCAACTGCATGTAATTCTTGGCGGTTTTGTGTTATGCATTGTTTTACTCTCCATCCCTGACAGGCAATTTGAAGATAATACAAAGAGAACATGAATAGAAATTACACAAAACTCAGAATAACAACAAGAACGGATGCTGTGAGAGAGTGTTACCGAGAGCGTCCTTTAATTTCTTCCCAAATAGATTATGAAATGTTGGACGATTGGATCTAAATGCTGCTTTTCGTGTAGCAGCAGGGATACAGTCGCCTTAACCCTCACGTTAACCCTAATCACAATATATTCTAATATAATACCCACGAGCCTTGAGAGAGTGAGGATCTTTTGAAAGATTTTTTCCTTTTATGTTTCTTGCAGTGAGGATATTTAGTCCTCATTAAAGCACATGTGCACAAACTGTTTGCATGTGCCACCTATACACACATGAAGCCCGACACGTGGACATATATGGGCGTACAGTTACAGTACATAAGGATGCTCACACACATTGTGAAGGGGAGGAGGAGGAGGAGGAGGAGGGGGGTTCAACAAGATAATTCCTCCAGAGCTGAACAGCAGCGGCAGCAGCAGCATTTTCGAAGATGAAAGTAAAGGAGCTGAGCGTTAACCCTTTCCTCCAAACGTCGGCTCTAAGCTGCTGTGAAATTTCTCCTCAGGGATCACACTCCTCCGAGTGTGGTCCACCTCTGCGAGGAACAAAATGCCGAACGCCGCCTTCCTTCCTCCTGCGGCCGCCGACCACAGTGAAAGTCTCATATCCCCAGTAGTGAATTTTAATGGAGCCTGCTGAAGATTTCTGACTTTTAGGGAATACTGTGGCAGATCTGAAGGTTGATCGCTGGACGATCAGACACCTTTTTATATGGCATACCAACTTTATTCCACTTTACTCATTAGTATCCATGTTCTTCTTCTGAGTCATTACCTCGCCTGCATCTGTCTTTGTTGTCAGCTTGTTTTTATCTTGAGAGACAGCACCTTACCTATAAGGAACAGATGATGACACTGTGGGCAACATCTGAAGATCACACTCGTTATAATAGTGCTGCTGTTTCAACACAAGAAGGAAACAGTGTTCAGTGTGCAGCATCAGTACTGCTGTGTTATGCCTTGGCCCATGTTTGTAATCACTGATCGTCCTTTCTAGTATCCAGGATTGTAAGCTTCTTTTCTATGGTTTAGACCCACGTGATCCAGTTTTTGAATGATTTCAGGAGAGTTGTAAAGTTCAAATTTAATCTCCACAACCAAAATACTCAGTTCTGAATTTTCTGGTGGCATTTAAAAATGTTCAAAAATATTTTTCAAAATAAATCACTGCTGTTGAAAATTGTGTGGCCTTGGCGCTCGCCACGAGCAAGGGAAGCTGCACTGCTGTCATAAAGGGGCACTCTAGTCCCCCCAAGTCCCTGAATATTCACTATGCAGTTTAGAAAAGTTAAGTTTAGAAAATAAAAATTCTAACGACTTCAATCCTTCAAGCCTGGCTGTAAGAAAACACTATTATCAAGGGAAACCATATTCCTATACCTTAAAGAAAAAAGTAAAAAGAGGGTTTATGTTGGCTCCACCATGGATAGTTCCTGATATACTACAATTATTTACAAGAGGATTTAAGAGTGTACCACCATCACAGTACATGATCTGTGTATTTTTAATATGTGTACTACTTGCTGCTTGTACCAGTGTCACACTGTGCCTGTAACTGTTTTTAGAATTAAATATTTATTTACCTGTACTGTTGTTCTTAATAGAGCTAACAGTGCACAGTCACATGTTAGATATAGATCGTTTTAATCTAGATTGCGTAATTGGTACTAATCATGTTCTGATCTTTTTTTGCACTATTTGTGGATTATAGCAAAAGTGTAGAAAATAGAAGGTAAATGGATGCATAGGTTGACAAGCTTGTAATGTTGAGAGCCTATTAAAACAAATTAAACGTATATTTTACTCTTTATGAAAAAGGATTTTTGTATGATAACTACTGGGTTACCATGATGTCATGCTTCAACAGTTTAACACCATCTCTAACTTCCATGTACTGAGCCCAAGTGATGTCAGAGTATTTCAACCAATGAGAAAAAATGAGTATTTTTCCGATTGGTTATAATATTCTTACATCACATAGGCTCATGTAGAATATCAGTGACTTTCAGAGATGGATAACTTAGTTTGAGTTGAGCTCTTTGTTTTCAGATTGTACCCTGAATTGAATTTATTGCATAATCTATCTTACAAACTATTCTGATTATGGGTTTTCAATTAATTTTCAAGTCCTCCACTGACAAACAAAAGTAAAAGTACATTTTAGAACTAAATACATGAAAGTAAATATTTTTATTGTGAAGAAATATTCCTTGCAGTGTAGTGTCGTTACACTTTAATGTAAAAGTAATGACTACATAATAACTCATTTGACAAAGAGAATGAGACTTCAACACATTTTTTATCTGTTATCAATTTAAACATAAACAGTGTGCATCACATTTTTCATGCAAAACTTTGATACACAAAGTAAATGAAGTGTAAAGTTCAACCTCTCTGGGTAAAAGGTCTAATAACACCCACACAAAAGATAAAGACTCAAAGAATCAGTGCGTTTAAATTGTACTTTAATAATTGCATAAGTCTCCTTTCCCTCTCTGAGCACTGACAATGACAATACGGCAGTAAAAGAAATTTTATTAAAGCAATATGCAAAGATGTAGATGTTCAATCAGCACCAGTAAAACTCAAGGCAAGAATGTAATCTGTCGTGCTTTAAAGAGAAATTTTCTGCTCCAGTGGTGGAGAAGGGGGAACTGATTTTGTTTGAGCCTGAGTTTTTATGCTTGAATTATTTTAATTCCATAATGATAACAGAGAGAGAGGGGAAAAAAAACCTTTAGCCCTGTTTGAAAGTTACTGTCTTGTTCATTAGAATTCAAAGTGTTTGTGAAACAGAAATCTAGATGGAGGCCGAGTAATATGGATCTATCCTGCACCTGCTGCACTTACTTTATGTTAAAATCGAGTGCGCTGACATTTAAACAGACTCGTGGCATTTAAGTCCATTAACATAGTAAATTGTGTTGCTTGTTCACGAGATGTGTGTGAGTGTGTGTGGCGTTTTGTCAGTTTGCCGAGTGCAAACTCTGCAAGAGTGAAAGTAACAGATGGAGACGTAAAGGCGGGGAATCGTAATCAATGCGTAAAAACCTCTGAAATGTAAAGACCCTGTTTTCTGCTGTAAAAAGGGAAATTCATTTTTCACTGCGTTGGTTGATACAGACTCTGAGTTTTTCTTTTCTTTATTTATTTATTCACAAAAACTGTCCAGAACTGCAAGTTTTAGTCTTTCAGATCTCATTAGAGGTTTCTTTTCTTTATGAGTTTTGACTTTATTGTCACTCAGACCCTGTTCACACTTGGTTTTCAGATGCATCTCAGGTGATCGGATCACAAACACACAACATTAAACACAAGTGTGACTGAGATCCGATCACTCAAACCACATGCTGAGGTGGTCTGGGACGCACTCGACCACATATGTATGCTAATGCATCCTGATGTGTCCCCGATGAGGACATAACAGAAAACATGTTGTCAATGCGGGGGACGGCAGTGGCTCAGTGGTAGAGCAGCCGTCAACCAAAGGGTCGGTGGTTCGATTCCTGCTCCTTGTGTCCTTGGGCAAGACGCTTTACCCACCTTTACCTGGTATGAATGTTGAATGAATGGTTTGGTGGTGGTGGGAGGGGCCGCAGGTGCAGACCCAGGGCAGCTGTGGCTATCATAGCTTACTACCACTGGTGTCAATGAATAATGGTCTCTGTAAAGCACTTTGAGTGTCTCGAAAAGCGCTGTATAAATCCAACCATTATTATTATTAATGCAGGACCAAAAGCCACATCCTGTCTTGTATTTAGTCTCCTTTGCAAGTTGTAAATGACTTACCGTACTTACTGTAGTGACATCTGAACACCAGTGGTCAGCAGGATGGTGTGGACATCCATGTTGAATACAGGTGTAAACACAGATGCTGTCCACTTGTGATCCAATCACCTGAGACACCTTTTGAAAACCAGATTGCTACAGACAGATGTTGCCTCAGATCCTTCACTGGACCTTCAGCTTGTGTGAGTTGTAGTCACTGCATTGTTTAACCTTGTTCAAAGGCTTAAAAAAAGAAAAGAAAAGACATTGTGCACTTCTTTGACATTGAAAAACCAGTACCCAACAAGTTCACAGCTGAGTCTGTACTGAACAGATAAGAGAAAGGGGGACTTTGCAGTAGTTTTACACAGAAATATATTCTGTTAAAAAAACAGATGCTGTGGATGGTCAGGAATGTAGCATCTTCTTTTCGTTAAATTTCTAGTGAAAGGGGAGAAAGATAAAAAATATAAAGTGGAAATAAAATGAGAAATGAAAAGGAGAAATAGTTATTATTTTCAATAAAGAGGTGGGATGGAAATCAATATAACAGCAGCGAAAAGCATGCCTGTAATAACTGCAAGAAAAAATAAGAGAGGGAGGCATTTTAAGATTGTCCATTTCAGGACACTGGAGCAGCCAAGGTTATTACATTTTACTGAATATCATATTCCAGCACATGAATAGAAATCCTTTTTCTCGAGCCCTGGCCAAAGGGAATTGAATTATATGTAGGCACATAACGTACAGCATTGAATAAACTCATAATAGGCGACGAGAGAGAAGGTGAAACTCCCCTTTGTCCTCTGCTGGCTCGACATGAAATGGACAGTAGTAAATCTTTCAGACAGTAAGAGATGACCTATTCCTCTGAGCGATTCATTACCGACGAGCGGGCGCTGGGAGAGGGCCGGCTCGCTCATTATGACCTATTAGATCTTCACAAACCGGAGATGTCCCTGGACATGAAAAAGACATGACTTCCAACTTTCACTGCTAATCATTTGCGCCCGCAGCGAAGACCCACCCACCGCTCTACAGAGAAATAAAAACAAATGTAAATTGTAAGTGAGACAGTAACTTTGAATCTGAAAATATTACTGTCATACATAGTTAATAGAAGTAGTATAATTGGAAATGTGAGAACAGATCCAACATTTAGCTTTTCTCTTTGCTTCAATTACTCTCTGGCACATTGCTGCTTAGAACAATTATTGAAGTCTCATCCCCAGTGACCTGTGTGTCTGCATCCATCTGTTTCTGACACTTCTCACACATGCTGTCTCCTAAACGTTGCAGGATATATGTATAACAATAATTCTCAGCCAATTAACAGATTTGTTCATTAGTGTGTGATGTAGGAGTCTGTTTATGGCATCAGAGTTACATGCTAGCTTTGAAGTCCTCACACTTTACCTTATTTACATTAGCTAACCATCTGCAAACCACACCTCATTCATGACTATCATTTATACAACTACAAAGCAGGACTACATGAAAATGAAAGAGTGCAAAACAACTAATAATTTACTCTGTTTGACTCAACTCTCCGTCCTCTTAGAGGTCACAGTCAAGGACAGCTTTTATTTTGAAGTTGAAGTCAGTGCAACAGATCCTCATCGACTGATTTCACTCCCTGAAACTGCTGAATGCCACATCCACATCATGTTAGATCAACACTGAATAGTTTAGTTTAGTTTGCACCATTAAAATACACAAAAAAAGACTAAATAAAATATAATAAAATACAGTGCAGGAAGAGGCAGAAAACCCAGAGGGCTTATTTAAAGCCTCCACCTAATGAAATATTCGCAAGGTTATGAAAAATCAAAAATACGAGAAAATACATAATATATAGAAAACAAAAGTGACAAAATACAGGACACAATAGACTCCAGGAATACATCGTATATGCCTCATCTGTACCGACAGTCAGCTCTGGTTTCATCTCAAATGTCCCAAACCTTAAAGAAATAGTGAGTTTGTCGATGTAATAATATTGTAAAGGTGACAAACCATGAGACATTAATACATCTCATGGTGCAGTTGTTGCCTGTGTGTAGTTGTGAAAGCACTGATATATTCCTATTTGTTCATTTTTGTATGATGTCTGTCATGTACTGCATCATCTCTAATGCTTAGAACCTGTTGACTTGTATGACTTACTGCCAACAGTTTAGCTCACTTCAGCTCACAGATGCAAGGGAAATTAAAATTTTTATTACTGTTTTGTTCAAGTCAATTTTAAATATAGCTAAAGGAGACCAACACATCACATGATAAACACAAACTCCAACACAGTTCCTACCTGTGGTCAATTAGTGGAAAGTAACTACTTGATATCGAATGATAATTTATGTTATTAATAATAATCAGTAAATCAATCAAGTAAAAATAAAACCTGAAACAACATTTTGAGAGTATCTAACTTCTGTATTGTGTCATATTTCAAGGATATCGTCACCTAGCAACCAAACTGAAGTCATGTTCAATGACAATCTATAAAACAGTAACAAGTTGTTTCTAAATGAACCATTTGCAACTCAATTATCATCCAAATCAACCTCAATGCTTTACAGTTTGTTGCTGAACTACTGATACTGTTCCAACAAACTACTGATTACTAATGGGTTTGTCGCTTCTCAAATGTAATGATTTGATTGCTTTTTTTGTGATGGTTAAACAAAACAAGACATATTCATATGAGAAGTATTTTGAAGTTACTTTTTTCATTGTATAGCCAGAATGATTTATCCACTAACTAATTGGCACAATAATGAAAATACTGCAGCTCTCCCCCATGATGTAAATAACATATCATGACAGGATCTGAATATGCAGCAGCTGAAAAAGTCATAATCGTAATAAGTTCAGTGGTGCTTTAGGGGGTAGTCAGATAGTTATTGCCACATCCAGCAGAAATCTGCCGTTAGGTGGCACAATCACTCATAATGACAGTCTGCTGAAATCTTTCTCATTCTGAAATCGCACTGAGGCAACGGCCTCATTAAATATGTATGCACACCCCAGAGTTGGCATATTGGAAAATCTGAAAAATCCTACATAATAGGCTGAAGCAGCAAATTTACCACTGAGTCAAAAAACTCCCAAAAGCATCTTATTTACTGTAAGTTAACACACTCTCTCACACACACTTACAAAGGACATTCAGAAAACGAACTTCAGCGTCAGTTTTGTCTTACGCTGACTGACTGTCAGCTTTGTCGCTACCTTTTCTTTTGGCGAAGTGCGCTGCTTCTTTGTAACTGTACCCCTGAAGCGGTCATAGTATTCATTATTAAAATGCAAACTTATCAAAGTCAACTCCTCATCACTTAAATTAAATCATTTCAAGGCTGAGTGGCCACCGCGTCTCAGCCTCCTCCTCCATTTTTCATTTTCGCTTCTTGCCCATCCTCATTTCAGGAAGACGATCTGCCATTCATGTGAAATTGCCACCATTTGCATAACTGATGCAGGGGTAAGGGTGCAAACTGCGGCAGTGTGTTGATGTCACGAATGCAATCGGAGATGGTAGCGCGGAGAATTAATTGGCCCGCTGCATTACTTCCTTCCCTCCACCTCGCTCTCACCTCTGCTGTCGCTTCCTGACACAAAATGTCACACAATGACGAGCGATTCCCAAACCATGAAACCTCCCAGGTTCACGCCAGGTGAAAGCTTTGCAGTCGGTACTTTGTGGAAACTTTCTGCTGGAGTTGCATCGGATCGTAGATGTTCTGAAATATTTGTTTTCAGTTCTTTTCAATCGACGAAAGGCGACTTTTCAAACAGCCACCAAATGTCTGCATTAAGAATTTATGCCAATAAACCTCTTATGATTCCAGTTAAGTACTCCTAACACTTTAGCCTCATTATGGTATTATTCCTGCTATCAATATTCAGGCATAAATAATGAATCCATTTTGCCTTGTGCTTTCCCCTTCTTACATGAGCATAAAAATGTACCCACCTGCACGGATTCATTTTTGTTGCATGCTTTTTTTTAAAGGGATAATATAATTTTTATGGCCTTTTAGCAGTAAAACGACTGTGTTATATCAGAGGGGTTGACAGGGCTGTTGATCAATACCAGTGTCTCCCAATTTTAAGACACTCCCAGCATATAACTACTAGTCATTAGTGCAGTTATGGCCCCTCTAGGGGAGATCTTAATGTAATCTAAGGACACACAGTGTCACAGACTGTGAAGCACCTTTCACTGTTAGCACTGTTTCAGGGAGGACGTATGTGAATGCTGCAGTTAGTTTGGAAAACCAGGGACAGGATATAAAGCCAGATTAGTTCAAGTAAATGTAGGACACTGAACAGTATAATTCTCTGCGTTACAGCCAACTTTAAAACAAAGGCCTTGTTACCGAAAGGGACAAAATGTGATTGGCAAAGAGCAAACAAACACTGATGGGCTTAAAGGAAATGAATCATAACAGAACAGGATGGGATGATAATTTCAGCGATGGTGAATTTTGACATACGTAGCTTCCTATTAGCAAGCTGTCTTGACAGGGTTGACCTATAAAGCCACAGAGCCCAAAAAAAGACAAAGCTATCGCAGCCTATTAGCTGTGTTGCACCATCTATTGTTTCTTAACTTCTTCTGTCAGCAACAACAAACTGCTCCACAAAGAAGAAGTTGTTTTCTGACATTTATGAGGTAGGAGGCGAGCTAATGAGCTTGCAAGCTGTCAGCAAAGCTAACTTAAGGTAAGTTAGCTTTGCTGGGCTAGCTAGTGAGCCATATTGCCTTGTTGAGTAACTCTTTCTTCAATTAGTTTACAGCACTGAGAGAAAAAAATGTTAGTACAGAGAAGGGAAATAAAGACATTGAGACAGCTATAGGAACTCTGGACCACTATGGGCCTGTGTCCACAAACTGAGCTAATGAGCGTGGAAGCTGGCAGCAAGCTAGTAGATGTTAGCTTTGCTGGGCTAGCTTGGGGAGCCATATTCCCTTCTTCAGTAACTCTTTCTTAAATTAATGTATGCTGAGAGGAAAATAAATATGCAGATAACAAAGTTTAAAGAGTTGTTGGGAGTCTGTACCATGGCCTCTCCCTTACTGATGAAACAAAATCAAGATGGTGGCGAGATATATCAGCACTGTCACTGGATAGCTGATAGAAACGGATCCTTCCTGTAACTGTCAGTCCAGCTATTATGTTGAATAACTTCCATGAATTTCTTTCCCTCGTTTCAGCTATGTTTTGTGAAGTAAACTATGGAGAGTTGACACGGCAACAAACAATGCAGAAGCGGTAGAAAACAGTTTGTGTAACCAATAAGAGCTTGAGAGAAGGGTAATGAAAATAAAGTATTAGCTCTCCAGCTACAGTAACTCACCAACTTGCCCTGTAAACCTGCTGTAAAACTCTAATTAAAAAAAATCAAACAGTACTTTGATGAAGTAAATTTTGTTTGCCTAACTGTAATATTTGTGTGGTATATTTCTACATTGACAGCATGAATTGAGTTTGCAGGTTTTTCTCAGTAGTGAGTATAAAAAAACGTGGACCCACCACATATATCAGAAGTCAAAAATGCAATTTGATTTGGACACTTTCCAAGATGTTTTGATATTAAAGTGTACATTGCAGCTTTTAGCTCTCATTGCAATTGTGACTCAGCAATGTATACCACAGTCTTAAAGAGCTTTATGTCAAATTTCCCAGGCACCCACTCCCTAATGCCACATCGGACAAGTGTAGATCAGGAACGCCGAAGCGACAAGCTGATTCTGAGCAGTGGGAGACGCCGCCGTGTCAAGGTCGATATCAAGGTCAAAGAGTGAGAGTGTAGCTGGGTACAGACTTGTTGTTCAAAACTCATCTTCCCAGTGTGCTACTTCCCAGTGTGAGCGTTATTCCCACTGACATTCCAGTAGCCGGCACATCCCACTGAGAACTGATTAGGACAAATGGAGCTGACAGGTTTGTCGCTGCACCCCAAGTAAGAGAGACATGCTCGGGAGAGGAGTAGAAATCTCCTGTTCTGTCAGGTCAAATCACCCGGAGAGGAGGAAGATGAAATGATCCTTTTAGCAAATTTGGATCACCTATTTTAGGCCGTTTGTGTGTCCAGTTTGTGTGGCCACAGTTTCTTACCCACATTACATCTCCAAATGACAAAGCAAGAGAAAAAAAAAATCCTTTCTTACTCACTTGTCAAGTGGATGATCTCTGAAATTATAACGACTTCTGCATTGGATAAGTCTGCCATGCAATCTTATATTTGCAGACTACAGAAAATCATTTGGGAAAGTTATTATTTTTACATGGCATCAGCACACTGCCCAGACGCCACAAGATTGGTGTTTCTGTTGCTCAGGTTTCTGGAAATGGCTCATTTCGTTCCTTAATTAAGTTTAGTAATAGCCTTGTTAACTGCTCAGTCATTAGACACATGTTAAATGTGGCCAGTGTAAGCATTTCGGTGGCTGTGGATGTCATGAGTGCAGAAATGACTTTGCAGATGGAGTTCAGCTAATGCATTGCTGGTTCATTCACTCAGCGAGCAGATCGTATGGTTGCTGGAGTAGTGTTTGATGATGAACTAGTCAGCTGAGAGTTTTAATATCAACTGTATTCACATTAGTAGTAAAAGTTGTTTACAAGAAGACAGAGCTTATACTGACTTGATAACAGAGATTTTAGATTTGCTATAGTAGTGTGATCCTAGTTATGGAAATATCTTAAGAAATATTGAATATTGAATTGCAACAAAACTGAAATGTTTGGTGAACCGTCATCTGCTCTCAATCAAATAGACCTTTTGAATCTGCAGTTTATGACCAAATGCATGTAAAAAGATTCACATTCCCACCAATTTATCTCAACCCCATGTTTAGCCATTAACCATGCTGTATAAAAGTAAAGATAATCATTAGCCCTTTCATTGTCTTCTTCCTTTTCTTCTTTTCCTTGTCTTGATTCGACTTCCTCTTCCTCTCCTACTTCTCCTAATACCAGCATTAATACCACCACAACTATTTTTCTTTTTATTGAAATATTTTTGTCTTCTAAATCTCTAAATAATAAGTAAAACCCACAAGTTAAAAGCAGCTTTAATTTACCTTGCAGCCTTCAAAGTCAGCCTCCTACCTCCTCACTGAGAGGTGATCCGTTATGTATTCAGCGGCAGTAATTCATTAGCTATAGACAGCCCCCCTGAAATGAATCAGCGGCTCACTCACTCGATGACAGATCTGCTCTGACAGGCATAGTTCAGAGAGAAGTCACTGGGACAGTGTTGAAATGCTGTGAATATTTGAAAATCAAAACATTTGAGGATTTGTGAGGAAATCACGAGTGCACAATGTGAAAGTCATTACAACGCTGAGCTTTAAATCTACAACACGCTGCAGCTTTATTGCCTGCTGTGGTGGAAATTTGTCTTTGACCACACCTTGAGAGCAAACCATTAAAAACTAAGACATCTAATATCCTCAGAAGAACCGCCTTGTACAGATATGGACACTGCATGTGCAGTTGAATTTGTCCACTAATTAAATTTATCTGGCAGGGATCGGGGTGATCTGGGGATATTCTACCTAATTATAAGAAATATAATTAATGTCTCTGGCATATGAGCTGATTTCAGTGGCTCCCTATCACTTTTGATAGAAGCGGGGAGACATTTTCTTCAGTTGTGCATCGATGAAAGAATCGGTTATCATACTCGCCCTGATTCATTTGGAAAACATGAAAGCCTCTCCGATAGCCACATAATTAAACAGTTATTTTGGGGCATTCAATTTAAACTTGGGCTCAGCAGTGCCCTTGTAGGAGAAATAGAATTGCTTTGTCTCAGCACTCTCTTTGACTCTGAAGACAGTTTAAGGAAATCTAGTCGCAATAAAACACCAGATCTAACTACAACGAGAGGCTCCGAATTAATGATTTGCCTTTGATCCGACCAGGCCGATGCCCCAGTGCCTTTTGTCCTCATTTAAATGAGTTCCTAGTTCTGTGGAAGGCTGCTAAATTATTAAGACTGTGTTAGAAGTTTGACTTTTTTTTTTCCCTCCTCTTCTTTTCTTGCATTTCACCAAGGGAACATTTGGCAAAGAATTCAAAGGTTTGAAATAGGAGGAAAAAAAAAAAAATCTGAACCATGTTTGCAGTAATCATGCGGCCTGCACAGCAGTTACAGAACATCTGCCTAATCTAATCAACTTCCACATTAACCTACATCGTCCGTGTTTGGATATTGTTTCAGAACTTGCTGCGGTACATTGCAGCGCAGTGCGAAACATCCCGTGATGGACGCCGAGCTGCCAGCTGCAATTTGACTACAGGACACCCTCATTCTGCTTGATATATTCAGCAGAGGTGGGGGCGAAGGTGGCCTATCAAGAGATGATTTGCGTAAACAAATAGATCCTGACTGGTGGCATAATCCTTCTCATGATGGCCAAAGGGCAAACTTAATGCACTAAGATATCAACGTCAAAGTCAAAGAGCAGAATGGAGTCTATTTTTAATCCACTTATCCGAGTCCTTGATTTCCTGCACATTCGCCTTGTTATTCAGCCCGTTGAAAAATGCTTTTGAAATGCAGCGCGTTTGAGATACAGGTGGTGCACATGAATCAAAACCACTGTGTGCGTGTGTTGATAAGAAAAACCTTTTTTTTTTTTTTTTTTAATTTAAACTCATTCTGCATAATAACTATCCAGGAGACATGTGTTCTGCTGCGGTAATGGCTGTGAACGCTTTGGATGTGGAGATGCTGGAGAGGAAAAGGAGGCAATTGGCTTGTTGACTTTTCTCTCCTCCTCTTCAGGAAAACCCCCTCAGCGCTTGAAGTGATTGACATATTTACTCGTTCTCCAGCAAAAGTCCTCCACCATCCCTCTCTCCATCTGTCACTGCCCTTAACGACACCTCGTCCTGTTGAGAATGGGCCGAGAGAGGCATGAGATTAGGGGCTAATACTGTATTGGAAAGGACAAATAATCTCACAGACACTCTATCTTTTCTCATAAACTCCGAGGCGAGGGGACAGTCCTCCAGCCTGACTGACAGACCGGCTTACCGATTGACTGACAGCCGCCAAGGTGAGGCTGCGTCAGATTGGAGGAGTCGAGCTTAAGTAACCATTTAGCAACATACCGACTTAGCCCACAGGTCGTCACTGTGCATGACCGCCTGTGCTATCAGCTCTAATCCAGGCCTAAAGCCCCGTTCCCTATTCCCACAGGACCAATACTGCCTCGGGAGGGGGGAGTGAGAGGATTTTTTTTCTAATTTCTCTCATAATTTGTAAAGTTAAAGCATCAGAACCAATTTCAGACTCTCTTGGTAACAATAATCTGGTACAAGCCAAAGTCTGTACAACTTTAAAATGGGCAGTCACTCCCTTACAACCTTGTTCCACATAATTACTTTAATAGCATTTAACAAGATCTGTTTCTGACCTCAACCAAAGTGTTTTTGTTACATGAACTAATACCTGCACAGACCACTTTTTGTTTTTATTAATCCCATGTCGTACAAAACTATAACTTAATAGAATAGGTCTTTATTACCACAGTACCTTCAAATTTGTGCATGTCTTTTCGAGTTTTTTAAGGTATAAAGATATAGAAATACAAATAATGCAAAATATAGATATGGGTACATAAAACAAGAAAATAAATATGAATATAAATGTAACTCTGGGACAAGCAAATAAATAAATGAGCATGAATGTAAGCAATATTTACATCTTTAATATTGCTGGTTTGTTATTGCACATTGAAGTTAATACACTAGCAGTATTTCACATTGTTGCATCTTTATTTTTATTTCACTGTGGTGGAAGTAGCTTGAGATCGGAGTGGCTTCTAACTAATAACTTGTGTAAAAACATACTTTTTTTTCTCTTATCTGCATCCTGTATTTACTGTGCAATATTTATTATTCACTTTTTTATTGCATTATCACCCACAGACCTCCTGTACACACTGTATCAGCCTTGTCTTGGTAAATAAGCAGATTCTGAGTCTGTATTTTGCAAAAACCTTCAGAAAACCGACACGTTTTTATCACTTCAACATGAATCTCTTGTATATTTGTATGTAGGTTATGAATCACATTTTTCCAGCCTACTCATGTGCAACGTTTCATTTTTTGTAGTCAGGACTGCACTGCTTGTTATTCATTAATTGTTGAAGTTCCTGACGACACAGTGCTAAAAATGGCCCCGTGTGAATACGGCTTAAGTCACTTTTCTGTCAGGCCTCTTCTGTTTCTCATAATCTGCCTCTGCTGCTGGAGACACCACAGGATCAGCCTCACCTTCCTCTCCTCACTCCTGAGTCACTTCTACTTCGCTCTCTCCCTCGATATTATTTCCTCTCTGGAAAAATGTGCTTATAGGATTTCTGTGACAAAAGGAAGAGAGATTTAAGTTTACTCCCGTTCACGCTTCTCCCCAGTTCACTCAGAGAACGGCTACGTTTGCCAGCAAGGTGACAAAAAACATGCTGTCAAGACGCTGGCGACGTTTGAAGCGGGGTGACAGGCTTTTGCGCGAGACGGCACATGGATGCCTTTAGGGATTATTTTTGAACATATCTTATTTCCCAATATGTCCTGCACAGCGGAAAAACGATATGAAATATGCAATTCATAATATTACGCTTGTTTACCTGCGTTATGAAGCGGTGATGCGTTCCATACAGCGCTCAAAATAGATTGTAATTCAGTACGCTGGGTATGTCTACATATTGCATATCCTGTCACGCTGATGGAGTCTGTTTTCACTTTGAATGACAGCTCAAAGACAACAAGACAGAACTTAACTGAACACTCAAACAACACCTAATGTGCGTTTCCTTGTTTTACAGTGCTGGGTGTTCATACCACACATGGCCAAAGTTTCAAATCCTGAGGTAAAGAGATGTTTCAGAAGTCTGTTTTTCCATAGCTGCTCCAAAGATCACAGTTGTCATAGTAACCGAACACTTTAATTCTCAACTCTTGAATGTTATTAGATGTATTTCATGTACTGCAGCATAAGCCCTATAAATAACTGCCCGTGCACGGAGGTCCTGTACACTCGTTAGCATTTTATGAGCTATGTTACTTTTTTCTCGACAGCAACATTTTCCACTTGTCGACATTTTAGAACATTTCCCACACATACATTAATATGAACATGCATAGAAAGCATTTTACATATGACGTGCAGTTACAATACAGAATCTATGTTCCACAATCAGCTGCTAGTGGATGTAACATTTACCAAACACTTCCTGCTGGGATCTTTCTGGTGGTGAATGCTGGTGCTGTCTGCTTTCACATCGTGGATCAGATTCAGATTCAAACACGTTCAGTCTGGGTTGAAAAGTTTGAATTTTCAGTCAACATAGTTATGCTACTTTGTTTACAACACAGAAGTCTCCTGTTGAAGAGTCGGCTTCGGCCTCTTGCCCGTCTCTCAGACCTTAGCCAATCAGAGCACAGTGGGCTCTTGAGAAGGGAGAGGGGAGTGGTCAAAACAGCTTGTTTCAGACAGAGGATGAAATGAGGTGAATGGTCATTTTAAGTTAAATATGAACTTTTTTGATCTGCGATCTATGCAAAACGTCTCTAGAGGAGACCAAGGCCCAATCCCATTTCTGATATTTACCCATACCCCTACTCCTTGACCCTCCCCCTTGAAATGGAGTTGCAAGGGGTAGTATTTGAAAGATACCTCTATGAAATGGGACAACCCTTTGAGACCTGTTACGTCATCAGCGATCGGCAATGGCGCTATACAGATCGGACAACTTTAGCAACAACAAACAATTCACCATGCCCTCAGCAGCTGTAGCTGTAGTAACAGGCATGTTCAGGTTTTGACAGGTATAACAGGACATGGAAATCTTAAAATTATGCTAATGGGAATAGCCTGGACAGACACACATATAACAACTTGCATGTTTTTTTGGTACGTTTGTCATAAACAAGCGGTCTATGAATGGTATTAAACTGATAATCAAATGATTATGATAAGTTATTTTTGTTCCTTTCACCATCACTGCAGCATTTGCCTCCATGTTGCTGGTGACTCGCACAAAATTATGGGAAATTTTTAACACCCCTCCATTTGTGTGCTTCTGGAAAATCTCAGTTTCGAGGGCCAGGCAGCCCTACCCCTTGGCCCTCCCCCTTCGACTCATCAAGAACCAGCACACCCCTACCCTTTTATGTGAACGCACAAAATCTAGGGGTAGGGCTAAAATCTAAGGCCAAGGTGTGAATTGGGATTGGGCTGAAGAATATGAATATAAACCTGAAAAATCAGCATAACAGGTCCTCTTCAAATCCACATATTCCTGGCTATTAAAGCAACAGTTCGATACGTTGGGTAAAACAGTGTGATAATGAAAAACTAGAGCAATTCAGTGTCAAGATAGAAGAAATAGTCACCAACATATTGGCTGTCGATTAGGCCGAAATCTACTAACTGAACTGATTATGAGACAAGATGCGCCAGGACTTAGGTGGATTATGACTTCGCCTAAACAAATCTTGGCACACATTGTGAAGCATATGCCATCAAAAGGAAGTGTGTGAAAACTGTTATTATAACCACATCATAATGTTCAAGGATGGGTGTTTATTTAGTGAAAATATTAAAGGACATTGAAGCTAACTGGTAATGACCAGACAGCTGTGAACCCTGCAATCTCCATTTATTTTGGGTTCAAAATACAAATTGTAAGTAATAAGCAACAATGCACGACCATATGTGGATGAGGCTTTACAGTTTATGCTGCTCATTATATCCACATTAGTACAGTAAGAGTACGTGCGGCTCGATGATGCTGCATGGTGAATCCTTTAAACAAAACCTTTGACTTTTAGGGGGATTATCCGTTAATAGGGTTTAAGCCAAATATAAGAAGACTCTTTAATTAAGCCAATCATTTCAAGCCATGTGGCTGTGATGCTTTTCAATTAAATATCATTACAGTTTTCTGTTCGTCACATCAGCGTCCAACCTGGAATTAAAGGAGTAGCAGGACGGCGCATTGTTTGTTTACTCTTTTAATGGTGTTTCTTTTATTTGCAGTACAATAACAGAGGATGAAGGACATAAAATATGAATAATTATTGTGGGGGAATTGAATCAGGAGCAGGTAAAGCACCTTTTGATGTGATTAAACCCTTTTTTCTGCATTTAAATACACAACAATACGAAATTAAAGAGGAATCCACACATAAAACGAATTAAGAGCCTGAATGAGGCTGTATGTCAGGTTTTTTTATTTGCTGTCATTGTTTCCTCCTGAGGAACAGAGGTTACGTAGCTAAATAAATCCCCTCAGGACCTTGACGGCTTTTGCCTTGCTGCACATTAAAGATAATGGAATAATTCGCTTGCCCTTGAGCCCCCTTTGCCGTGCATCCACACAGAACTTCTTATTGGGTCGCCAGCAAATTGAATGAACCTCCTTTCCATAAAAAGGTAATGGACTCCTTCGGATAGCCCTCTAAATAACGGGGAGGTGAGATGAACCAATTTATTATCCGACTTTGAAGAAGGTGCGTACGGAGGCTAAGGTCACTCTCTCATTGATCACCGGGTCTACCCCCCATTGGGAAATGATAATTATGTGTACCAACATGGACTGAGGTCACCTCCAACGATCACCAGGAGCGGGTTAGAAACTCTCCAGGGACCATGTATCTATAGCCCTGCAGCAGAACAATGATTAAAAATGCCTTTTGTCACTGAACTTGAAATTTGAAGATGTTTGTCATTAGTACTGGATCCACGTTTGGACAGTAGAGGAAAGTTTCTGTTCATGTTTTGTGTTTGGTGGCCCGGGGCACCGAGTGTTGAAATGCACACGATGAAGAAAAGGGGATTTCAGGTGTCATTGAAACCTGCACTGAACATATTTGTTATTCAAAACGCAGTCTTACCAACCTAAATCATGATGTTGGGCTGTAACACAAATCTTCCAATTAATTGAGAGGACAGACAGGCAATAAACCTCCCATCTGGTCTCTGCCAGTGCAGCTATAGGAAGAAATAAAAAGAAAGAAACCTAATTCTGCTATTTCAAGATCTGTGGTTACTGTTAAGGAGCTGCAAATGATTATTATTTTGACGATCAAATAACTCTCCAAATAATTTCTTTAGTAATCAATGAATTGCTTGGTCCATAAATTTTCAGGAATGAGTAACACTTAATACCGCCGTAAATACGATATTTCCTCAAATCAAAACTGCTATTAAATTAAAGCTAATTAAAGCTGTGGTCGATATAAACAAATAATATCCACACCCCAAATACAGACTGGGGAAGAACAGAGGAAAATACATTAAACAGTGTGAATGGAAATATTCCACAATAAAAGCCTGGTTACAAAATAAAGGATTTCTCTCCATTTGAGTGTTAGTAGTGGGATTTTATTTTTAAATGGTTATGGTAAGTGTTAAGTTTGTATCAACAGCGTAGTGTAGTAAGTTCCTCTCACCTGCCAGTCCCTTTTAAGCATTGAGGCTTATCAAACAGAATAAATTATAATAAAAATAAAAACAATAGAGTGGTAAATATAGGTCCTGGCCACTATTACATGATTTACGGTAAGTGAAACCGCTAAATAAAGGTTATTTATTGTATCAAGTCTTGCAGACAGATACTAAAACAATCTTAAGTCAACAATGTAGCAAGACAGGCACTGACAAAATTGAGTACGTAAAAAAAAAGTGTGTATTTGTTAGGTTGCGGGTACAAATATTTGCATGGCGTGCAGTGATGACGGAGTGAAGATTCTGACCAATAATATTTTAGTACCTGCTAGTACCCTGTTTTGGAACTGCATGAGAGTAGGTACTTGAAAAGGGATAGCAGGTACCAGCTAGCCTGGCCAATCAGACCCTCCTGCATTCTGTTCGAATGCAGAAGGGTCTGGCACCGGAGGCATTGCCAGTCTTTTCATGAGCAAACTTTGGGACGGACCAATTACATGCCCCTGTTGTTGACGCGTCATACTCAGAAGCCGGAACAAGCTTCTCCCGAATCAAAACATTGAAAATGTCGGACATGGCTGCCGTACGAGTGTTTGCTCTAGCTTCGGTCTATCTGAACCGAGTGTGCAATGACGCCTCGTATCCGTAAATTTTTAAGAACAAAATCGACAGTTGTCATTAATGTTAGTCCTCTCTCCTCCGTTTGCCATAGCTCCACTCGTTTGTTTTCGTGTTGCGGCTACACGCGCGAGCGTCTCACACTTTGTGCGTCACATTCGACTTCTGTGATTGGTTCCCTCTCAGCTTGCTAAGCCCGCCCTCGAAATGAGAGACAGCGGTGCAGCTCCAGGCCCTCACGTCTTTGTAAAGTATTCTTTCAAAGCGTGTTGGGCCTGGTTGATCAGGTAAATAATTTCTGCCAATCAGCAAAGACAATTTGTCAAGAAAGCATGTACAAGTAGTAGAAAGCAG
>OOFC01027119.1:2584-25425 GCA_900323345.1 Pseudochromis fuscus | reverse complement strand
TTCAGTGGTGATCGTGAAGCAGCTGTTGTGTTGGATGTAGCCTGTGGTACAGGACTGGTGGCAAAACATGTAAGAAAGTTAGAGAACAAATTCCTGCCCTCAGTAACTGCACATTTCTCTCTGAAGTAATGCATGGTTGATATTTGACAACAGTTTAGATAACAACCAGCACTGACTGTATTACTATCAGGTTAAAAACAATGTGTGTCTGTGTCTCAGATGAAGGAACATGGATTTAGACATTTTGTGGGTATTGATGGAGGCGAGGCCATGTTAAAGTTGGCCAAAGAGAGCGGGTTGTACCAGGACTTGAAGCTGTCCATGCTGGGAGAGGAGCCGCTCCCTGTTCAGTGGGGTAATTACATCTTCATTAATTCACCCAGGTCAATAATCTCTGTGATCTTCAGGCAAGGCAGTTTTATTCAGTGTTTATGTCTTTGTTTTGTTGCTGCTGATTTATTACATTCATGTTTTAATTGCATTTCAGTCACTGTTTTTAGTTGTGTGTTTCTTTCTTTTCTCTCTTCTTCATCTCTTGGAGCAGATTCGTTTGATGTGGTAGTGATTGTTGGAGGACTGAGTTTTGGTCACGTCCCTGTTAGTGTCATCAGAGACCTGTGTAAATCTGCCAAACCAGGTGAGAATCAGCTTCAGTTTTGATCTTTAGCTTTTTATCACGATCTCCTCACTTTATAGGTGAGCTCTAATGACCTAACCAGGCCACTGCACTGTTGCTTATTTCCACTAGGTGGCTACATCTGCATGACAACCAGAGGCAACCACGACAATCTGAAATACAAAGCAGCCCTCGAGTCCGACCTGAGGAAGATGGCAGAAGAGGGGCTCTGGACTTGTGTTCAGATCATCGAGGTGAAAGACTGGGAAAGAGCCATGTCAGGAGACAAGGAGGAGGGCTACATACCTGGTACAGTGTACCTCTATAAGAAACAATAACACAGTGTAGAGCAGTGGGAGATGCCTTGATATCACAGCAGCAAAGATTCACAGCACAATCCTCCAACTTCTGTACCCGCTTTTCCAGTACAAGTTTGTGTGAGGTGGGCTGAAGTCTTTCTCATCTGGCAATGGGGGAGAGACTGGGTACACTCTTGACAGATGGGCTCCCTTGGAGGGCCAACAGGTACTGTGAGGCAACAGCACCACTGCATCACCGTGCCCCCAAAACACAACATCATTCAAAACAATGCAAATAATTCCATATGCACTTTAGAAGCAAGGTCATTTTTCTTTTCTTAGTTTTTTTGGGGGGGGGCAGTCTTGCATCGGCACAAAGATGTGACTTGCATGTAAATTTAAGATTTTAAATGTTTCAGTTTTATGTGCAACAATATCTGTGCAGATGTATTTTTGCAATAAAACTTGTGCCCAAAGAACATGATTGTCTGTCTGGTAAAACATTTGAAACTAGTGTTGTAGTACTCGCGATCGGTCTTGTCTCGGTCTCAGACAGGGTGGACATCAACATCAAGATCATTTTGTCATCTTGATCATACTCACTAGTTTCGATAATGTCTTGGTTTCAGTTGATACGGTCAACTGCATCTAAATACTACCTTTTGGCTTTTAAAGTTACTATAATATTTAACCATTTAAGCAGGATCCAGTGTATTGTAATCTGACAGAGTTTCGAGTGTGAATGTACAATGCTGACCATGAGATGTCAGTATTTCTTCAGCCTGAACATCAACCCTGAGCTTAAGAAGCTTTTACAGTAGCTCATTTTAGATCTACATGCCAACAAAACAAAATATATTAAGCACAGATATGTTTGAAGGTACACATCAAGAAGATTTATTTTTTATAAAATTGTGCAGCCGTAAACTAACACAATATATTTGTCAGTCCACAGATTGCGAAGTAACATGATTTAAATGCCCTTGAAAGTATAAGGTACGAAGTTAACATGACATTGTTGTGCATCTTGTGATATTTGCTGCAGTGTCGATCATGTTTTATTGACTATTTGCACCCTTAGTTGTGTATTAAAAGTGTTTTTTTTTACAAGTGTTAAGTAAGTGTTTTAATCAGGTATGGTATCTTCATTTTTGCATTTTTCTGTCATGTATTCCTCCACAACACAACAGTCTCCATCACAGTAAAACTTTTAAATTCTGCATTCAGGACACCTGACAGCATCCTATTATGACTACACAATGAAGCATCTGCTCAGAGAAACCAAAACATGTTCCATCAACATGATTGACTGAAACCAATTGTTGAATCATATGCAAACACATTACACTCACTCTTCTAACAGAGTACACCTGTAATCACTCTCTGTCAAACCAGTTTGTCCTGTGGATTGAAACAGGACCAAAAGTCCAGGGGGATTTTAAAAGGCTCTGTTCACATCATGTCTCACATTTTCGGACACGGATTACATTCAGATAAGAGGGGAAAAAAAATCCTGTGTCACTAATTTATTGAAAACTAGATGTACAAATATCTGACAGTAATTTGTACAAATGAAATAAAAATACAAAAACAGTTCACTGTTGTGACAAAAAAAACCTATTTACAGAAACCCAATTACAATAAAGAAATAAAACTTTTTTCTGTAACAAGATGAGCACAGTAATTGCAGTAAAAAAAACTTGTGATTAAATCTGTTTTAAATTCAGCTAAATTATATAGCTACTTCAAACTACTTCAGCATATCACTTCAATATTGCTACTATATGTCCAGTATCAACAAAAATCTAAAAACTTTGAGGTAAAAGTTTTAGACATAGATTGATCCTCATTCAGTGAATTTCAACACTGACATAAAACAATCTAGTGTTGTGCGTCATCAAGTCCAAATGAATGCCAACAGTGTATAAAGAAACATGTCTCACTGCTTTACCCGCTGCTGTTTTTAAGATCACTTTTCATACAATATGTTAAATGTGTATTTCTCCTTCACAGTGACAAATATAGTCCAGTCCATAAGTAAACAATCACAACAAAGGTAAACTGCTACTTCTACTTCACTCTTAGTAGTATTGTGTGCGTAAATGTAAGTATGTATTTTTTTGTATTTTGCATAGAAGTGCTCATATTATAGGTATGTCTTTGTTGGGTTTGATGATGCATCTTCATTTTCACTGTTGACTGATAAACTCTCTTCCATTTCTGCTCGTTTCAGCTGAGACTTTGTGGACGGTGCCTCACTGTGTTCAGATTTTGTCGACTCTAGTCTTTTCATCTGTGACTTTGTTGATGGTGCCCATGATCTTTCTGACCCTTGCCCTGGGCCCTGGTCGGGCTCATCCTCCCAGGGAGGCCTCGTGTAGAGCGGAGGCTTTGTGGTAGCTCCATCGTAGCTTTGAGACCTGGGGAAAGCTGCCCCGACAGGCTGGGACGTGGCTGACGGTATCCTGTTGCGATGAGAACCTTGGTGGCTGGACCCATTGGAGGAGCGGACCACCAGGTAGCGGACAGAGGGGCTCTTGTCTGCGTCGTGGGCTTTGACGGGGCATGTAGAGCTGATGAACAAACCGCCCCCCAGAATGAGCAGGATGGATGCTCCCCAGCCGACGTACAGACAGGCGCCGATCTCCCGCCGCTGAGCATCTATGGAGGCGCTGTAGAACTTCCTCACCACTGCCCCGGCCACCCATGATGTGGGAATCAAACAGAGCACCCCTGTGGCTATTAACACTGCCCCTGCTGCTATAGCCACTTTGCCCTTCACCTCAGCTCCTTCTTCATCCAAGAGCCGAGTGCACTTTCCTCCCACAAAGGCTAGAATGAGGCCTATGCCGCCTGTAGTGATTGCAAGGACCATGAGAGCCCTGGCAGCCTGCAGGTCACCGCCGAGAGCCAGCAGGGACTCATAAGGTTTACACTGGATCTGCCCTGTGCTCTGGACCACGCAGGTCATCCAGATGCCCTCCCAGATGGTCTGTGAGGTGACGATGGTGCTGCCCACGAAAGCTGTGACCCTCCACAGAGGCATCAGGCAACTGATGATGACCCCTACCCAACCCAGGAGGCACAGGGCGCTGGCCAACATCTGCATCCCCATCGAGGCCATGGCGCAGAGATGGACGGAGGAAAGAAATAGTCACAGACCTTTGAAAAGTGTTTTCCTTAACTTCTGTGGAGCTTCTTTTGCTTTCACTCCCAATCTCTATGGTCCCTGTCCTCTTCTCTTGTATCTCTCTGGCAGCTTTTCTTTGTGCGTCCTTCTCAACAAGTGTTGCTCTTTTCACACGCCTCCATTTGCATTCGTACTTTCTTCTTGTTACAGTTGCAATGTTGTAAAGTCTCTTTCTCAGGAATGCAGAGTCCTGCCTGCCTGGTTCAGTTGTCCGTCCTGCTTCCAGAAGCTTTTACTTGACTGCAGGTGTGTCTCAGTTCAGCCTGGCTTCATTTGTTTACAGCCTAGTTTCCACCTGTCTCTGTCCCTCCCCTCTCGTATCCCTGACTGATCCCCTCTCCTCCTCCTTCTGTCCCTTCTCTGTTTCTCTACCTGAGAGGGTTCTGTCTGTTTTTGTCACCTGAGCAACTGCCTGTGTGCTACTGGTCAGGTGTGGATGCACCACACCTACTCTATAGGGAAAGAAAAAGGGGAGGAGGATGACCGAAAAGCAAAGAGAGAGGGAGAGAGAGAGAGAGAAGTGGCAGTGACATCATCAATTCCCTCCCTCATGATCTTTATCTGATGAGATTATTTTGGAAACAACAAACATTGGATGAAACAGAAAGAACAACAAACCTCTGGGCATGAAGCATGTTTATAAGATGCAGTCTCACGAGGGGCCGAGTTGTTGTGTTTATTATGCCACATAACATCTTTAAAACAGGAATACTGAATGAGATTAAAAGGGATTTAATAAAAAAAAAAATCAATACATTTATGAGCTCAGTGGCCGTTGTGTTTCTGTGTGTGTACGCATCATCAATGTGTGTGAATAATGTGTGGATGCAGAATGTGTGTGTGTAACAAGAGGAGCGTAATGAGGAACACAATATCCTGGGAGAAAACCAGTTGCTCTAGCAGCATCTACTGTGCAGAAAAACCTGTTTGAAACATCCACACCCCTCCCCCAGCACACACACACACACTGTACACACACACACTGATGCAAGCGGACACAGTGCCAAACCTTTTCATCAGGCTCAAACTAATCTTTAATCTCTCTTGTCCTTCTAAAGTTCAGATGGATACTTTTTGGGGTCATTTCTTGTTTTCCTACACTTTATGACAAACAGAAATTAAATTATAATTCATCATTGTTGACAGAAAACAGCCAGTAAACACAAAGTGTGGCTGTATGGTATCTTTGTTAAGAGTGTTTTTTTTATCTTTCATACATCTCCCTACAAAACTGATAAGATAAACAAAGAAAACACTTCACAGACCCATTCAAAGTCTTATCTTCAGTGTCAGTGGTTTATTCAGCCATGTTTCTCTGCCAGGCAGGATACACTGTCACACAACCTGTTTGTAGAGATTCCTTCATGAACACTTGCGAAACCAGAACCACTGTTCCAGTTTTTTTTTTTTTTTTTTTTGCATTTGTCGTCACTGTAACAGTTTCTGACTTTCAAAGGAAGTAAAGGCTGCCATGATGAGATGGAAAAAATAACAGATTATCTCACATGCTTACAAACACAATATACAGGTGAGGTTGATTATAATGGTATGCATGCAGAAGGAGAAAAACATCACTAAATAAAATCTGAAGCAAACAGCTAATGTTTATCAATCGCATAATCATCAATATTTGTCCAGTTTGATAGAGAAACAGTAGCTTAAAGTTTAGTGGTGTACAGGAAGATTTCACATGGAAACAGTTTCTAATACAAAGATCACAGAAAGTTTGTGTGGGTCCAATAAGCAACATTAACAAAAAGTGAGAAAGGTGTTCTTAACGGTTTAAAATACAAGAAATATAATTTCTACATTCACATACATAGGAACAAAAATATTTCACACATACAGTGTCCATGTTTTAAAGTTACTCACTCATACTGCAAACATCCCCACCTATTAGAGTCACATTTCAGACATTGTTAATCTAACTGGTGAATCTCTTTTCATAGACTGCTCCAGATCTAAACGTAGGCCTTGCTGCTGTCCGTAGAGCGAGCCTTGGCGTACTTAACATCATATTCACTTTCATCTCTGGGGGGACAGGAGCTGCAGAGGAGGGCTCCACCCAGGAGCAGCAGCCCCGCAGAGCCCCAGCCGATGTACAGCGAGGCTCCCAGCTCCCTCCTCTGAGCGTTGGTCAGGATCGGGTTGTAGAAATCACGAATGATGGTGTGGGCGGTCCAGCAGACAGGGATGAGCACCATGAAGCCTGCGATGAGAAACATGACACCAGATGCGATGGCCACTTTGCTCTTCTCCCTTTCATCCTCCACGAAATTGGTGCACTTCCCACCGACCACACCCAGCAGGATCCCAAAGACCCCGACGATGATGGCGATGACCACGAGGGCTCTGGCGGCCTGCAGGTCTTGAGGTAAGGCCAGCAGAGAGTCGTAGACCTTGCACTGCATCTGGCCTGTGCTCTGGGTCACACAGTTCATCCACAGACCCTCCCAGATCACCTGAGAGGTGACGATGTTGGCACCAATGAAGGCTGTGACTTTCCAGGCGGGGAAAGCGCAGATGACGATGCTCCCTATGAAGCCGATGATGGCCAGGGCCAAACCCAGAATCTGTCGTCCACCAGCCACCATGCTGAAGCTCTGTAGGTTTCTTCAAAGACGTATGACTGTCTTCCTGAGAGGAGGAGTAATTTATCTGTGAGAGGCAGTGGAGTGGGCTGTCGTTTTTATTGCCCCCTCAGAGATGAAGTTGACTGTGGCTTCCTCACTCACTGCTTTTGTTGATAAGAGAGAAGTCAGAGGAGGAGTTTTCTTGAGTTGCATTTTAGCTGAAACTGGTTTGTGGAGAAATCTCACCAAACAAGATTGCTGCACAACACCAGTGGAAAGGACAGCAGAGTTTTATACGTGTGTAAACAGCCCCCTAAAGACCAAATCGCACAAATATAACATTCAGTTTGTCATCAACAAAATCTCTTCTATGTTCTGTGATTTAAAAAGACAATGTAAAGCATCCAACAGTAATAAACATACCTGCGTAGATAAAGTATTTGCTTGGATGCAAAGAGGGACTTACCAAGTGACCTTCGCTGAAAAAATGCCAGTGCTGCTGCCATCTCAGTTTCAGTAACTGTTTATTTATTCTTACACCTCTGTCAATAGATACATAATCAGATCATTACTTAAATCCCTCAGCATTGAGTTAAGTGTAAAAATGTTCAAGAGGTGAATGTGAGTTATTCCCAGTAAATGTTTGTGTGTTCAAAACATGAAGTTTCAGATTCTTCCCAGACAGAAACATATGACTACTGGAGTGATCAATCGATACTAGTAGCTCATTGACATGTTTGAATGCACACGTGACAACTTCCTGCAGGGAAACTGCTTCTTCTCCTCAGTGGTGTGAAGAAGGTCTGAGATTCCTTCATTGCTACTGCTGCTGTGAAAGGTGTTCAGATCAGGCTTAGGGATGCATTATACACATTTAACCACATAGTTAACTTACTAACAGATATGATTTTGCTTAAGCCTAATGTGTTAAAAATAAAGATATGATGTTGAAACTAATGAATAAATGTATTAAAGTGTTTTTAATCACTGTTAAAGAGTATAAGGAATGATTAAAAAATGATCAGAAGTTGTTTGTCTCTATCAAACTGTGAATTGTCGTGTATTTCATGTATTGAGCAATTTGGAAAACCCCGCTAAAACACAGAGGACATTGTTATAGAGAAACAGATGGACATGTCTGTATTAGTGAGAGTGACATCACTGAGAGAAAGCAGAATATGATTCACTGTGTTTGGAAAGAGCAAACCAATGAAAAGTGATTTTTGTCAGTTTTTACCTAATAAGGAAGAATTTAGCAGCGAGTTGCATTTACAACTCATCCTTGGTTATAAAAAGGGGAACTTTGAGGAAAACAGTGTTATTCTCCCTGGACAGAGTCTGAACAAGCTACAACTCGGTATTGGATTAAGCCATATCCAGACCATTGTTGGACTTTGTCTCCTCAAGTGGAGTAGGAGTAGCAAATAGGATTTATGTGTTGAAGTAAAGTGACGCAGCATCAAATACACAAAACCTCTGGATTTTGATGCCATTCAAGTGACTTTGTTGAGGCCATTTGAGGAACAGATGTCTATCCTCAAAACACTTATCTGTTAACTGTGTTGGTAACTTACTGAGGACTCAAAGTATTAACCACTTCCACCCGAGGCTACTTTTTGACCATTTCCGCCTGAAATGACATGCCCAAATGATATCAGTAACTGCTCAACAACTGTAGGGCCTAGATGCATAATCTTGCGGGCGCTCGGGTGGAAGTGGTTAAAAGTTTTCAAAATATGATACAGTTTGGATAAAGTTAGATAAACAAAGTAAATATTTTATTTTACTTTTTTGGAAATAGTTAGAATCCATAAAGCATATGCACACTGAAATCAAATACACAAATACACACGGGAAGGAAATGATGATAGCAACGTAATCATATTCATCTAGTTACGTGTGTCAAGATGGAAATACAAAAAAACTGTTATAAATACACATGCAAGTATATTTTGAATCAATGTTGTATCTCCCTTGACGTTTACATATAGCTCAGCTCAAACCTGATCAGGTTGCATCTCATCTCAGTGTTTAGAAACCTTCAAGCTGTCAAAATGATCACATCAAACTGACTGAATAAAGTCACATGAGTTACAAATTAACCCTTTAAATCAATTGGGGGACCCCCAGACTTGTTTCTGGTATTTTCCTATAGTTGAAATTTCAAAATAAGAGCTCAGGACTTAAGGGGTAAAGGGTGAAACCTGAATAAATGTGTGCACTGCATGGTACAGGAAAAACATTTAACATGCTTTTCATTGCTGTAGTGGGTGGTAAATTAAATAGAAACTATCAGTGACCACACTTATGTGATTTCTGTGTGCACCAATTCTCCGAACAATGATCCGTACAGATACATCACATTAACTATTGTAAATTTGGCTGCATAAATAAGGCCTTCCTATTATCCTGTATCCCTGATCTGTTTGATGGATTACGGTCAAAAGCTGCCTGCTGATATCGGGGTTGTGTCCCCGGCTCATTGTACAGCGCAGCCACACTCGAAGCATTATTCGGGGAGTTGTTGCGATATATTTGGGCCTCTGGCTCTGCCATCCTTCTCTGCACATAAGGATCAATCATCGGCATACCGTTGGATCTCATATCATCAGACCTCAGTGTGGCCATGCGAGATGAACTGCCACTCCGAGTGCTAGAGTTGTAAGGCAAGTAGTAGTAGTACGGCAGGGATCTCTCCTTATCCCAGCAAACAAAACACATGAGGATACCACCGAGCAGGAGCAGCGCTGAGGCGGCCCAGCCAATGTAAATGGAGGTTCCCACCTCCCTCTTCAGGGCAGCTGCCACAAAAGGGTCATTGGAGAATGTGATGGTGGCTCCAGCTGACCAGCTGACTGAAATCAGGCACAGGACACCAGAGAGGAGGCACAGAGCTCCACCCAGCAGACACGCCTGGAAAAACAATGGACGTCAGTGATTTCATTTACATGAGAAAGACATAATATAATATCTCAAGGATATTGTATTTTAAATATGGGTAGATGCGAAAGTTCAGACCACTGCACTGGCTTCACTGTGTTGCAGGTAATGTAGTAACATGAGCCAGGAAAGCAGAAACTGAACTGAAATAGTAGCCTGAAGGTGGCTCCTGCATTTTTACTTCTTTTAAATGCTCTGTCTTGCAAATGTACCTTGAGTAAAAACCTCTCCCACACCCTCATTATTTAACTTAATATATACCTACATGATGCACATCCCTAAATACATTTAACCACTGAAATTACCACAAACTGACTAACATCCAGGATCTGAAGCCTTCATCTTCTCTCAGATTCATCTCTGATCTCCATTGTTTTGAGGATAGTAAAATTTTTGACATCAAATTGCCTGCTACAGTATTATTACACTGCTTCTTTTTAGACCTGCAAGTAGACAAAGCACAGCACAACTTCATTACTTTCTTTTTAGCTGAAAAAGTGGAGGGAGGCTCAAATGGGTCTGGTGGCTCTCCACTGCAGTTCACTGCTCCTCCTCCAAGGAGGGTGATCATGAAGCCCAGGAAGCCGGCGATGATGGAGATCAGTGTGAGGGCTCGTCCTGCCTGGATGTCAGTGGTCATAGTGGTGGATGTTGTGTGTCTTTTGCACTGCATCTGACCTGTTGCTTGCATGATGCAGTGTAACCACAGACCATCCCACACCTGAGACAGAGACAAGACAATATGATTTTAGAGGATGAAAAAGATTTGATGAAGGGAATTTATTGTATTTGTTTTGAGAAGTTGATCACATGCTGCTTGGTCTGGAATTATAATATTAACAAAATAATTAATATCACATAAAATGCTCTGTATTATATTGTTTTTTTATATTGATTCTGTATGATTTACTGATTTGTACCTTTTATTTTTAATGCGCTCTCAGAGAAGCTGTATTTTTGTCATTGAATAGAGACAAAACGTTGTGAACTGCTGGCCAGTATATAATGGACGTTATTGTTGAGAAATCTTTAATCATTTCCTCTGTGTTGTGTTTAGACTCACCGTCTGTGCAGTCACAACATTTGATCCCACAAAAGACGTCTCACGCCACATTGGTAGTCCACATGTCAGACTCGCTCCCAGGACACCCAGTAGACATAGCGCCAGGCCCCCAATCACCCTGCCCTGACCTCCCATTTAAAAATATACAGCTCAGCAGCACAAAACTAAAACTTTTTAAAGAAGAAAATCCAATTGCATTTCTCTTGTCTTGTTTCAGTTGAAATATAGAGACAGCTGCTCTCTTCAGCTGTTTTGTTTTACTGTGAAGTAGTCAGATGACACAAAGATCAACAAAGATATGTAAATGTGGTTCTAGTCTGTAAATATATAGAGAGGATTCAAACACCTCTGAGCTGAACAAAATCTAGTTTTTCAGGCTTTTATACACATGGAAATGTATGCTGCAGGTCGCTGAGCCTCTCAAAGTAACACAGGCCACCTGTGTTTCTTTTATGCTACATAAATAAATGTTTTATACATTTGCAATTTTTCAGAAAGAACTGTCAAAGAGAAAAAAATCAAGACTATGTAGAAAAATACAAATTTACAAAGTGAATTTATTGTTTGTTTGGATACAAAAATACAAATATTTCTAGTTTTGTCTTAAAATGGAGAAACAGGTTCAACAATTGGACAACTTTTCAAACATATGGTAAGATTAATCAGTGACTGATAACAAATTTATGTAGATTTGATAGTTAATCTCTGGAAAGCTGCCACTGATATTCCTATAAGTAAAACTCTCTGCATTGCAAATAGAAATTTCTGTTAAAAAAAGAACACGGTATATGATTTGGATTAAACATAACAGCAATAGTAAAAAAAATAATTTGTGCTATGCATAATAAAATACTTCACATAAACTCAAATATCTGCATTAAGAGATATAAAGTAGTTATATAACATTATACAACTATCAGCTCTACCAGACTTTAACATGGTGCAACTAACTGAACATTTCAGTTTGCATGTATGTGTATTTTACACTGATTTGTTGGACAAATTTGTCACTATAGTGCAATTTATCATTGAAATAAAAGAAAACAGAGCTTAAAGCCTGGAGTAAGCAAAGCCAATCACAGTAAACACATTATTGTAGATCCTCTGTTGCGGTCCTTCCTTTGGTCTTTCTCCTCGTCACCTGTAGGTGCTGCACAACACTGCTCCTCCAATGACGAGCAGAGCTCCAGACACCCAGCCCACATACATGGAGGCTCCGAGTTCCCCTCTCCTCTCCTCTGTGGCCAGGGGGTTGAAAAAACCTGTGATGATGCTGTGAGCCGACCAGCTGACAGGAATAAGACACAGGACTCCGGCGATTATAAACACCACACCTCCACTCAGGCCAATGTTGGCTTTGGTCAGCCAGTCGTGACGACAGAAGTTGGTGCAGCGAGCTCCGACCACAGTGAGCCCGATGGCCACAACGCTGACAGCAATGGAGACGCAGATCAGAGCCCTGGCTCCCTGCAGGTCTTGTGGTAGAGCCAGAATGGAGTCATAGGCTTTACATTGTAAGTGGCCCGTGCTCTGGATCACACAGTTCATCCATAAACCCTCCCAGAAAACCTGAGCAGTGACGATGTTTGCCCCAACGAAGGCTGTCACCTTCCACATGGGCAGTGCACAGATGAGGATGGTGCCTAGAAAGCCGATGATTGCCAAACACACCCCAACGAGCTGAGTCTGCATGTCGTCACAAAACAGTCCAAGGCATATCACAAAAATAAACAACAAAATCAAGTTTCAGCTTTGATACAAGCTCCCACTTGGCTGTAAACGCTGCTGGTTGTGTTTTGCTGTATAGTTTGTGCACTGCAGGTATGAGGAGCTGCAACTGGGAGGAGACTCGCAAGTTTGCGGGTCAGGTTTCCTGCTTGTCCTGATTCCTGCTCACCCTGAATGGGGAGGAGGAGAAATCTGTTAACAAAAGGGATCATGACAAACCACTTTGCTGCAAAACATTTTAACCGTATCCAGCAAAGTGAGGGCAAGATCACATTTCTTCAGGATAGACTCACTGAGAATTCATTTAAATTTAACTGAATGCATGAACTCTAACATAAAACAAACCTTTCAATGCCTGTCCAAGCAATACAGCTGATGATGTACAATTTGTCACTAAGACCAAACCTGGAAAGTGAAAACCCATTAAACATGACAGTTGTGTCATTTTGACAATGGAGAACACCTAAATACCCACAGTACGCAACAAAATATCAGGACTCTGAACATTGAAACAAAAGTGTAACATGTTGCCTGAAAATGAAACACCAGTGAGCTGGAACTGGTTTAAATGAGATACTGAACGTAGGTTTCTGGACTTGTCACCATCTCTCAAGCTGAAACTGCTTGATACAGTATCACAATCATTCAGTACAATAGGCAATGAAATGCTTTGTTAGGTTGCAATTGAATTGTGCCACCAGGCAAGTTAAGGTTCAAACCACCAACCTTATGATTTGTGAAGAACTGCACCCCAGCATTTTAGTGCAGAGTTATATTTTTGCTCATCTATAGCTACAGTGCTGCAATAAATAAAGTATAGTGGGCCTTTAAAAAGTGTTAAAGGCAAGCCTCTATTTTGTGTCATGTCCTGAAACTATTCAAATCAGCCACCAACCAAGTGAGTCACTTCACTCATGGTTTCATTTCAGAATAAAAACAACGTTAATGATTGTGGATGAGCAATTCATACTGTTAAACCAAAGTGAAGATCATGGCTACAGGCCAAGGTGTTTAGTTAGATGTACTTGTGAACACCATTTACAGGTACTACTCAGAAAATTAGAATATTGTGTAAAAGTTGTTTTATTTAGGCAACATAAAAGGCGCAACCAATACATTTTATTTTACTCATCACATGCAAAGTGAGATATCTCAAGTATTTCTTTGTTGTAATTTTGCTGATTATGATTTACAGCTTAAGCTCAAACCCAAAAACTCAGAAAATTAGAATACTGTGAAAAGCTTCAGTATTGTAGGCTCAGTGTCACACACTAATCAGGTAAGTCATACAAAACATCCGCAAAAGGGTCCTGAGCCTTTAAAAAGTCTGTCTTGTTTGGTTCAGAAGAATTCAGTCATGGGGAAGACTGCTGATCTGACAGTTGTGCAGAAAACCATCACTGACTCCCTGCACAAGGTGATAAGACACAAAAAGTGATAGTAAAAGAAGCTGGGTGCTCAGAGTGCTGTCTCAAAGCACATTAATGAACAGTTAAGTGGAAGAAAACAGTGTATGAGCTGGAGGGATGACCACAGCCTGGAGAAGATGGTCAGGAAAGGGCCATTCAAAAGTGTGGGGGAACTTCATAAGGAGTTGACTCAGGCTGGAGTTGCTGCTTCAAGAGAAACAACATGCAGGCGGATGCTGGAGATGGGCTTCAAATGTTGAATTCCTGTTGTCAAGCCACTCCTCACAAACAAGCAACGCCAGAGGCGCCTTAGCTGGGCTGGAGAAAAGAAAGACTGGACTGTTGTCCAAAGTCCTCTTTTCTGATGAGAGCAAGTTTTCTATCTCATGTGGCAACAAAGGTCCCAGAGTCTGGAGGAAGACCGGAGAGGCTCAAAACAGATGTATGAAGTCCAGTGTTAAGTTTCCCCAGTCTGTGATGACTTGTGGATCCATGTCAGCTGCTTGAGTTGGTCCTCTGTGCTTTATCAAGTCCAGGATAAACACAGCCGTCTACCAGGACATGTTAGAGCACTTCATGCTTGCTTCAGCGGACCAGCTTTATGGGGATGCGGACTTCATCTTCCAGCAAGACTTGGCACCTGCCCACACTGCCAAAAGTACAAAATCCTGGTTCAACAACCATGGGATAACTGTGCTTGATTGGCCTGCAAACTCACCTGACCTGAACCCCATAGAAAATCTGTGGAGCATTGCCAAGAGAAAGCTGAACAGGAACAAACAATAAAGAAGAGCTCAAGGCCACGATTGAAGCATGTTGGTCTTCATTAACAGCTGAGATATGCCACAAGCTGGTAGCATCCATGCCATGCTGGATTAAGGCAGTCATTCGTGCAAAAGGGGCCCCAACCAAGTACTGATTACAAATGCAAGATTTTACTTTCAGGGGCTTGACATTTTTGTTGTTAAAATCCTTTTTTTATTGATTTCAAGCAATATTCTAATTTTCTGAGTTTTTCAATTTGAGGTTTTCTGAAGCTGCAAGTCCTAATCTGCAAAGTCAAAACAAATAAAAGCTTGAAATATATTGATTCTCATACTATTTGTCTATTTAATGTGTACATTTCACCTTTAAAGTTGTGTTACAGAAATGCATGCACTTTTTCAGGATATTCTAATTTTCCGAGTAGTACCTGTACTGAGAGCATGTGTTTGCTGGATGATCACAGTGCAGTGAGTGATTGATTTGAACACTGTTGTGTCAGGATTTGCAGAAAGAGTTTTTAATATTGAATATTGTGGAAACAGGTGAATTGTGTTTATGGTTATGAGAAATGTGTGTGTTTCTGGGAATGATGGTTTGTGAAAAGGTTTGTGAGCTGCAGGAACCAGGTTTAGTGTTTTAGCAATTGAGAAAAACTGTAAAACTCTGTATTCACTCAGTTGCCTGCTTTAGTGTGTCTGCGTTTTGGTGCAGCTTCCTGATGTGTGACAGACAGTATTATTGATGGAACATTAAATTACATGTAATAGGATGTGGTCCTTTCTAAAACAAAATCTGTTGGAATGGATGATTGTTTAACAAGATAATGTTGCTATTTCACCACCAGATGGCAGCAGTGGCCAGCCTATACTGTATATACAGTATCTGAACAGTAGTTGCAGTATGTGCTAAAATCTGTAAATACTAGTGTTGACAATCACGATGGTTACAAAATACCAAAATGTATCATATATGATGTTCTGTACTGTACAGAAATGTTATAAATGTTTCATCCATCCTGCAGCAGCAAGACAAGTGACAACAAAAATCTGTGTTTCAGTCATAGAGGATGGTGCAGTCCTTCTGCTGACCAGTCTGGGTTGATAACCTGCAATTAGAGTATCAAGAAACTTAATGTCTGCGATAGGCTGGCAACCTGTCCAGGGTGACCCCGCCTCCTGCCCGATGACAGCTGGGATAGGCTCCAGCGGACCCCTGTCACCCAAGTGTGGAATAAGCAGGTATAGGAAATGAATGGATGGATGGAAGAAACTTAACGTCAAGGAGTCCTGCTCAGCATACTCAACATTGCTGTGGAGGCTGCACCAACAGACAATACCAGCGGTACTTGTGGTTGTCCAAATGACGCTGAATCAGGGAAACTGGATTTGGTAAAATATTCAGAAAGCCTCTTGGATGAGAAGTGGAATGTCTTCATGAAGTCCAGTTGCCTTGGTTCAGCATCACTTGGATTACCATGACCTGGGTGATCTAGAATCTTCCCAGATGTTTTTGAGTAACCCTAATGGTGGGTTCACACTGAACACGGTGCAAATTTTCAAATCTCAAGTACTCACGGATGTCCATCCATCCATCCATCTATCATCCATCTTTTACCCCTTGTAAGGGTCAGGTCACGGGGGCAGCAGCCTAAGCAGGAAGCCCAGGCTTCCCTCTGCCCGGCCACTTCCTCCCGCTCTTCCCGGGGGATCCCGAGGCGTTCCCAGGCCAGCCGAGAGACATAGTCTCTCTAGCGTGTCTTGGGTTTTCCCCAGGGTCTCCTACCGGAGGGATGTGTCCTGAACCCCTCACCAGGGAGACGTCCAGGAGGCATCCTAATTAGATAGATGCCCAAGCCACCTCATCTGGCGCTTCTCAACGTGGAGGAGCAGGGACTCTACTCCGAGCTTCTCCCCCTATCTCTAAGGGAGAGTCCGGCCACCCTACACAGGAAGCTCATGTCAGCTGCTTGTACCCAGATCTCATTCTTTAGGTCACTACTCAAAGTTCGTGATCATAGGTGAGGGTGGGAACAAAGATCGACCGGTAAATCGATCAACTGCAAACCGGTCCAGTGACAGCTTTCATCCTGTTGATGAAACCAACAGGACAACATCGTCTTCAAAAAGCAGCAACCCGATGCTGAGGTCACCAAACCGGACCCCTCAACACCTTGGCTGATCCTAGAAATTCTGTTCATAAAGGTTATGACCATAATGGGTGACAAAGGGCAGCCCTGGTGGAGTCCAGCCCTCACTGGAAACAAATTCATCATCATCATGAGAGCAGAAATCAATGAAATATCTCAAACGTCATAACATTTTCTACCCTCAGATTGAGACTTTGGTTTGTGACAGTGAAAAATGTTCTTTTACGCCATAGTTTCATTTTTCAAAAAAAATATTTGAAATTACTCAATAAAAATGATGATAAAATATTTTTCAATGTCAACAGCAAATACATATTGTTACATTTTGTATTAAACAGATTGTAAATGTATTTGCTAATTTTTGTTGATTCATTGTTTTATTTTAAACCTGGAAGTTGTTCTTTAAATGCACTTTTTTTGTTTTTTAGTCTTACCAAATTACAAAAATGATTAAAATAAAAAATACAAATATGATTCAGACAGTTTCAGTGAAATCATCAAAGGAAAAAAAAGAGATTCTCAGGAGAAAAACGAAACAAAAGCAAATATTTTAGATAAAAGGGAGAAAGAGGAGGAGGGCAGTCTCTATGGCAACAGAACAACAAACCATGAAACAAAAGAGAAGACGGAAGAGAGACGTAGAGAACGACTGAGGAGAACAGAAGGAAAAGAACAAGGAGGGTAGAGGATGAATCAGCAGAGGAGGAGAAGAGGGAAGTAGAAGAACAGACATAGAAACAGATAAAGGAGGAAATAAAGAAGGAAGAGACGACACTGACGTCCATCTGATCAACAGCAGGTGAGGAGGAAACTTAGCTGACTTCATTTCCCATGATGCAGCAGTTCACATGTAGTTTGATTCAGTTCAGCATAAATATTGGATATTTCCACTGTGTATGGAGTTAGATCAGTCTCAATTAATAAATGCACGCAGAAGGATTCATAAATGTAAATTGGGATTAAATATAAATGTATCTCAACACAAATATTTTTCACTTCACACACAAATATATCGTAACTTTTTTCCAATGCTTTGAACCCTGCGGCTTGAACACCGGTGTGGCTCATGTGCCACCGATACATTTAGCCTCGTCACATCAGACTCATGAAATTATCTAACAGGTCACAGTGGACCACATGAAACTATTCGAATAAATTCAATCGCACTCACACTAAATTGTTCAGTCATTTTTTGCTTCATGCTCACACCCTCATCATGGAAAATACACAAAGAGATGTATATGATGCAGCTTTCAAGTTAAAGCCGATTGATCTGGCTGTTGAAGAAGGGAATAGAGCTGCTGCACGTTAAGCATCAAAGTGGTGAGATGGAGACGGCGGCGTGAAGAACTGATTGAAAGCGCACTAGTGGTTTTAGTGCAGGGAGATATCGATCGATGGCTTTTCTGGTAGACTATGAAGTAATCAGCTGTGTTACAAGCACTGTCCAGAAAAAAACATATATTGGATTAAAAGTAAAAAAAAAAATGTTCTGTGTAAATATCAAATGTTACAACGTGGACACCTGCGGCTTACAGATAGGTGCGCTCAGTAGTCTGGAAAGTACGGTAACTTGTTTTAAATATATACAATGGAAATCCACATTATCTCTATTCAGAAGAATTTACAGTTTTCATCTAAATTATACATGTATGTTGTGACATTTATTCACCAACTGTTGAATCTGCATTTGTGAACCGCTCGCCATTCGTGAACCTCACTGCATTTGTGTGTGGATCTTTGTGACTCTTCTGCTGTGTCCTAGGGAAGCAAGTTTCTGCCACTTGAACCAAAAAAAGTCACATGCCATCTCATAATTATGATGATACAAACTCATTATTATGACTTTCTCAGCAAAATATATGAAACCAAAAATTGCCTACAGACTTGTTTCCTCATAAGCTCCAAAGCACCAGAAGCAAGTCGGTGGGACAGTGCTTAGCAGAAATAAATATATTTCTATATACATAATGGAAACTATCATTGAAGACTACTTCAGATGCAGATTTACAAATCGTGAAATATTTGTGGTTTTGGAGGAATGCCATCATGTCAAACTTAGCCTCCGGACCCTGGAGAGAAAGCTACAAAAGAACCAGCTTTGGAGGAGACATAACAAGACTGATGAAGCTGAGGCGGCATCCTTCATTCACCAGCAGCTACAAACGTCTGGCAAACAGCACGGTTACAGATTAGGGTGACCACCTCCAAAAAGACAAAAAGTGGGACAGCAGGCATGTTTTGGAGGGACAAGGGGGGACTGACGCAACCATCTGTAAACCCTGACCATACACTTTACAATTTAGACCACAAGGTCAGTAAAACTAAATATTTCATGTATAGTCTATATGTTTTCAGGAAACATCACACAGAATTAAGTAACAAATGTGTTTTCCTTACTTAAGTAAAACATTTATTGAGACATTAACATGAATAACCCATCTTATAAAAGCACTAAAAAGGCCTAACATTAAAAACAGTAGCCTAACTCCAGCTTTTTAAGTATACAGGCCAATAACCAATAGTCCTCTTTGCTCCTCCAACATACCCCATACTGACAGAATTTAACCAGAGCACTGCATGAAAATCTTACATAAAATCTTGGCTCAAATAAAAGGACAGTGCAAAAAATATGTATAGCAACATAAAATCTCATACTTGGGCATAGCCATGTTTAACTGTAATATAAAAAGGTAGAAAAAAAAGTTTGTGTCTTTTCTCTAAATAGGTCAGCTTCTTCCAGCACCATGGATAGACTACAGGGAACAACAGCTACAAATATTAGCATTATTAGATACACACACAATATAAAACATGTTTATTTGACCATTTAAATAAATAAATATATGAATCTCACCTTAGTCCTTGAATTTATACTTTCTGTTTGACCTTACAGCCTCCAGTAAGGTCCTCTATTTCACTACATGGCTGTAGAATTCTGTGCAACTGTAGGAAAAGTTGCTCTTTACTTGAATTTGGCTCTTGATAAGCTCCTCAAAGCACCGGTTCCTTTGGTCGGTCCATGCTGCAGTCATCAAGGAAAACACTCTTTCCACAAATGCATGACAGGGATGCTGAGGACAAAGGATCCAAGTGCAGTCAGATTTGGTGTCTTTGTGTCCTTGAGCAATATTTCTCCACGACAGGGACTGTTCCTTTTGCAATGTCCTGCTGGTGTGGCAGTGTTATACAGTACTCCTCATATAGTTCATCCATGTCAAGTTTATCCTGTATTTGAAGGACATTCACTGCATCCCACAGATGGGTAAATGTGAACTCCCTCTTCAGTTCCAAAACTACCACATGCTTGTGAAAGTTGCTGTCTGAGAAGTCATACCATTTTTGTAGGTAGCTGTCTCTGCTGAAGCTTTCTCTGAAGTGTGGACATGATGTCATAGAGCTCACAGACTATCCTGTCATCACCCTCCAACTGCAGGGTAACATCAGAAGGACAGATATGCCTGTAACTCCAGTGGTTGCCCCTCACTGTCTTGATCCTTCTTAAACAGCTTCCACAGCATTTTTGATCATTGCTCTCCTCCAAGAGATAAGAAGTATGCCTTCACAGCAGGCCAGCAGGTGTGCAGCCTTGTGACAGCTGGCCTGATACTGAGCCATCTTGTGGACACATGATTCAGTCAGGCATGGTATTCTTCTTCAACAAATGTAAAGATTTTTTTCAGCTCCTCACTGCGCTTGGATGAGGAAGAAAAATGACTGAAAATCTTGTTCAATGCCTATGCCTAAACCCAGCTCTGGTGTCCAATATCTACTGCCAGTGGGAAAAGCTTGGCACTGCCATGATTTGAGGCCTCTGAGGGCATTTGTTATGATGCAAGCACTCTTCGTGCGGCCACATGAATTTTTTTTGGCCATGTCCGAGTCCAACTAAATGACAGGGGCAAGCTTATTGCTGCCATCTGTGGACCGGTATGAGTGTGCATGCTTCACTGAGTGATACACGCTGGTAACTTCAGCTGCTGTTACCTTATCAAATAAACTGTTGTGCTTTGGACTCAATGAAATGACTGCATTGATTTAGACATCTCTTGCTGTCGGACCTCTTTTTGATGAGAGCATGTCGTTTGACATCATTTTCTCCACCGTGAGCAGCGGAGAAACTGCTGTTGCATATGTAACAGAAGGTTTGTCGGGCTCGTCAGCTGGTCTTACCAAGCTGTGTGAACACGTCCATTACTTTTTGAAAGAAAAACTTTCTCTTTTTGTTTGGCTGTGGTGCACTCATCATTTTATTTGGATCTTCATTCATTCTACTTTCCTCACTCGGACTCTCTTGTGTGTTTGTTTGGGGCGTATACATTTGACGTAGGATGTACTCTAAAACGCAGCCTATTGGACTTATGGCTGAGTACAACCTGCTAATGGCTAATGTCTGATGATGTGTATAAAATTATTGACCTTCACCTCCATCTTCGTCAGATGATCATGATCGAGCTCTCAGAATAAATGAAGAATTATTATTTACTACAATACTGTTTTTTCACCCAAACAGTCGCTCCGAAGTAAATAAATTTGTCTATAACACAAGATAGAGAAGTATCAATGCATTTATGAGTAATGAATCTGAAAAAACACTCAACAAAAAACAAGAATCTGGATTAAACACAGACACAGACGCTGTAGTATTGGTGTAAAATCACAGACTGTATGAAAGGCCTGGATGTAGTCACTACGATGTCACCCATTGGTTTGTGACTCTAATTTAGGATCCTACAGGTTTTAACTTGGCTGCCACCATCTTGAATTGTCGGCGACAGAAGTGACCATATTTGGTTAAAGGTTTGTATTTCTTTGAAGCCGAACATTTCTGTTGTTTTATACAGATAAGAATACAACTCTGACATTGTTTTGTCAGTTGTTCATTTTTTGTAAAAACCATGGTCCTTAAAAATACTCCTTAATTGAAGGAGTATTTTTAAGAAGGACCATCAGTGTAATGATTTTAGCTAATGATGTCATAATAACTTGTAGCCATTTTTTGGTGCATGACTGAAAATTATGTGAATTATGAATTATTTGAAGGAGTCCCATTTTTCAGGCTTGTAGACTACGTCCAGTTCTTTTATACAGTCTTTGTGTAATTGAGAACATAAAGTTGACATTTTTTCAGTAGAAAATATTTTTTTTACTACTTCATCATACATGCATTTTTTCCCAGGTTTTTTTACAAAAAATGAACAAGTGACAGAACAATGTATGAGTTGTATTCTTATCTGTATAAAACAACAGAAATGTTTCAGTGTGTATGTCACATTAAATGCAAAAATAAAGTATATTGCAACATTATGGGAGCTCTTTTCAAACACTCCCCAGTGAAATCATTTTTACAAAGCCAGAGAGGAGGGTAAACTAGGTCATATGTCAGTGTTAGCTACTGTAGAATTTAGTGAATTCTCTACAATGGTAACTTGTCAGTAAAAGCCTGATATAAAGTTAAAAGTATTTGATGCCAGATAGAGGACTGCATGGACAACATCCTTCATCCTTAAATGTGCTGTGGTGATGGTGTGGATGATGATGATTTCACCTTCCTTTGAGAAACAAACTTTATCAGTTTATTGCTTCAGTGCCTCATTCACAGGTTAAATGTCTTACCTGACTTAAATGATGCTGTTTGTTTTATGATTATTTAAAAGATGTCGTACTGATGTATCAGCTCCTGCACAGTCAGCACCTTCACAGTATTTACCAGTTGAACATGAAAGAATCTTCAAAGACAAACTGGTGACACTGGACGACCACATGTGTTCACAGGAGCAGGAGGATCTACTGCTGTAGATGTTGTGCTTCTGGTCACATGTTAGAGTTTATATCAGACATATAAACCCTTCAGTGTGGACTGAAGAGTTCACTGGTAGGTTTATTAACTGTAATTACATATCCCTCTATAGTTTCATTGATGGATACTTGTGTCTTTTTAAGTTGTCAGTTTTTGGTCAAGTTGAATTTTAAATAAACTTCATTGCACAGTACTGAGATTTTTTTTTGTGACCTACAGAACCCATTTTGTCTGGTTTAATAAATTTACCATCTAACAGGACACTTTGGTGTTTTAGTAAAACCAATATTGGAAAGCACAAAAGACACAAAA